>VDFB02375853.1:0-86530 GCA_007258455.2 Sequoia sempervirens | reverse complement strand
CAATCAAAGTACACAACTAAACATGCCTTTGCATTTATAAAAGAACTCCACTTGCACATAAAAAGGCCCATTTACAATTTTATTTAAATCATTTACTTTTTACAATTACCCCCACTTGCAAATGTTTGTCCCTCACTACATTTTATATTTACAAGTATACATGCACAGCTACTGGTGCTTTAGATGATATAATCACAAACTCCTTTGCACAGTCTTTCACACACTCCATGTCAGCTATATGTACTTATTTCATTTCCTGTAGGTACCTGCACAATTAAATATAGGTGTAAGGCTCCCCAATTAAACATCAAATCCAAATGTAATGCACAACTCAGTCATATCATCTTTTAAAAACCTACGTAACTTGCAGCTTCAAATTCAAATGCTCTACCAAATTCAAAATTCAAACACAACCACCAAATTGAATGCATATCATCTTTAAAAACCTACGTAACTTGCAGCTTCAAATTCAAATGCTCTAACAAATTCAAAATTCAAACACAACCACCAATTTCAATGCATTCAATTGTCAGATTCGAATTCCTAAATAAGAGGGGGAAAGTAGCCAGCAACATTCACAATTGCATGTTACTCCCAACAAAGTTGAAAGCAACGACAAAGATTTTCTGCACATTCCTCTGCACATTCCTCTGCACATCCAAAGTCTCAGGTATGTACTTATATTTATTTTCATTTATGCAGTGTCTTCTTACTTTATACATTCTACCATTTGTAAAGAAATTTCTACTTTCCATTGCACATACAGTAGGCTAGCATACATATATTTGTCATTTTACATTACGTGTCTCTTCTTCATTCAACAAATTGATGTATATGTGTGTTTCCTTTTCCTATCCATTGAAAATGCAGAAAATGTAGTTACAGTTATTTTCATTTATGTAGTGTCTTCTTCCTTTATACATTCTACCATTTGTAAAGAAATTTCTACTTTCCATTGCACATACAGTAGGCTAGCATACATATATTTGTCATTTTACATTATGTGTCTCTTGTTCATTCAGCAAATCGATGTATATGTGTGTTTCCTTTGCCTATCCATTGAAAATGCAGACTATGGTACCTATATTTATATTTGTCTGTTTTTCCTCATTTGTCATTTACTTCAGTGTTTATATCAGGGTTTATAGTTGTTATTTATTTTTTCTTATGTCTCTTGTTTATTTTTGGTCATTTGTCAGGGGGGTCATTTATCAGGGTTCAATATGTATATGTGTGTATATATATATACATAGACAAACACATATATACGTCTATTAGTCTGTTTAAATATGTTTCATTTGGCTGTCCAATACAATAGCATAGCATTTGTTTATATTTTTCTACTTCCCATTGCACACACAGCTGGCTACCATACATATATTTGTCATTTTACATTATGTGTCTCTTGTTCATTCAGCAAATCGATGTATATGTCTATCCTTTGCCTATCCTTTTAAAATGCAAACAATGGTACTGGTTAATCATTTTCTTCTGCATCTTTCACGGCCCATGAAGGATTTATTTGATGATTCAAAAATTATTACTGCTTGTTTATGAAATAAATCATTCCTCTTACACTCCTTTTTCCCACATTGCCTATCCTTTTAAAATGCAAACAATGGTACTGGTTAATCATTTTCTTCTGCATCTTTCACGACCCATGAATGATTTATTCGATGATTGAAAAATTATTACTGCTTGTTTATGAAATAAATCATTCCTCTTACACTCCTTTTCCCACATTGTAGTTATGTATGTATGTATGTATGCAGCTTCACACACACACACACACATGTATATGTATATGTATATGTATGTATGTATGTATGTAGCTTCATACATATATATATATATGCAGATACATACATACATTGTACATACAGCAGGCTACCATACATATATTTGTCATTTTACATTATGTGTCTCTTGTTCATTCAGCAAATCGATGTATGTCTATCCTTTGCCTATCCTTTTAAAATGCAAACAATGGTACTGGTTAATCATTTTCTTCTGCATCTTTCACGACCCATGAAGGATTTATTCGATTATTCAAAAATTATTACTGCTTGTTTATGAAATAAATCATTCCTCTTACACTCCTTTTCCCACATTGCATTTATGTATGTATGTATGTATGCAGCTTCATACATACATATGTACATATGTACATATGTATGTATGTATGTATGTATGCAGCTTCATACATACATATGTACATATGTACATATGTATGTATGTATCTGCCTACATACATACATACATACATACCCTAAAAAAAAGTGAATTTGGTTTTCTTTTGTGCTTAAATTATTAAATACGACCTGGTAAAGTCGATTGTCTCATGATTTTGTCTCCAGAAATGATCAAGAATTTCGTGGGTTTGAACACATGTCTATAAAAAACTCAGGTCACTTTGGGCATAAATCGACAAACCCATTAAAAATAAATATGTTTTTGTCAAAACCCTTGCATGGTTTTTTCCAAATTCGTGTGCTTAATGAATTAATCTCATAAAACCCTTGCCTGGAATATTCTGCATCTATCTCAAAACGCACTTCTGTATTCCTACCAGTGAGGAATTATTATTATGAAACCCTTGGTTAATTTCTTCTGCTCTTTTTTCAAAACCCAAGTCTATACAATGTGCTTTGAACATTGATATATATACATACATATATCTATGTATATATATCTATATATATGTATATGTACAGATATATGCATACATTTAACTAAAGAATGGGATACCCCAAAAAAAAAATATTAGTCATATGCGTCAATCGGACCCCAAATAAAGATTATTTGGGGTGTAATGTGTTTGGTGTCTGGTGCTTTAGTAAGGAGATTAATATGTAGGAGTGATTTGTAATGGGTGCGAAATTGATTGTAGAAGGTGCTAACGTGAATTAGACCCATTCACTTTCGAGCAGATTTGAATGATAAAATAGATCTATTTTATATTTTGCAAAGTTTATACCTGTGTTTTGTATTTATATCTGTGTTTTGCAATGTTTATACACTGTTTTTCTGACACTTGATCACTTACAATGTAGCTGATCATTGACAATCATGGCACCAAGGCACAAGAGGAAAAGATCGGGTCTGAGGCGCTTGAATAGAGTACCTCGTGTAGTGACATTCAATGTTCTAGATGTTGACGAAGAGCCAGCAGTAAACATGGACGAGGAAGTTATTTCTGATAATGTAGCACAGACCAATGAAAATGATGGTTTTGAACCTACTGTTCATAATACTGACATAGAAATGGAACCACCATCTGCTGACCAAGTGACAACCCCAGATCATAGCATCAAAAGTTGGTCTATGGATGACATGGACAAAGCCATTGCAGATGTTGAAGACCATCACATGACAATCAGAGGTTCAACGATTAAATGGGGAATCTCGCCTAGCAGTTTGCGGTCATGGCTCAATGGTCTGACATCCACAAAAAAGAGGGGGCCACCTACAATCCTGACTGACGAAGAAGAAGCTGAAATTGTGCAATGGTGTAAAGATATGGCTAATATTGGCCATGGCCTTCAAGTCTCACAGCTTAAGTCAACGGTGGCCCACCTGGTTGGAGTGAGGCCTAACCCATTCACAAATGGGATACCAGGGAGGTCATGGTGGGTTGGATTTCATCAAAGGCATCCTGATCTGACAATTCAAACACCCGAAGGAGTGGACACAGATCGAGCTATAATGCTGCGGCCCGAAATAGTTTCTTCATTCTATGATAACTTGGAGGAGTTGTACAACAAACTTAATTAT
This sequence comes from Sequoia sempervirens, assembly GCA_007258455.2. Taxonomy (NCBI): domain Eukaryota; kingdom Viridiplantae; phylum Streptophyta; class Pinopsida; order Cupressales; family Cupressaceae; genus Sequoia; species Sequoia sempervirens. The sequence goes on along the minus strand of VDFB02375853.1, from coordinate 82,756 downwards.
GGGCCCAACAACATATGGAACTGTGATGAAACAGGTGTGCAAGCTGGCAGAAATTGTGCAATGAGAGTTATTGCAAAAACAGGGATGAAATGTGTTCCACAATTAATTGCTAAAAGCAGAGAATGGATCACTGTTCTAGCTTGTGTTAGTGCAGCAGGTCAAGCTATACCTGGTTACTATTTGTTCAAGTCCAAAAGGAACATTAAAAACTATATTGTTAACTGTGAGCCAAGGGCATGCATGGCAATCCAAGAGCATGCTTGGATGACCAAAGAATTATTTGTGGCATGGTTAAAACACTTCACAAAAAATGTCCCAGGAGGTGTGTCACCAACCAACAGAAAGCTTCTAATCTTTGACGGTCATGGCAGCCATGTGGCATTCAAAATGATTGAAGTAGCAAAGGCTATGGGAATAGATTTGCTCACACTTCCAGCACATTGCAGTCACAAATTGCAGCCCCTTGATGTTAGTGTGTTCTCACCATTTAAGAACTACTTCAAACAGCAAAGGACTATATGGCTCTCTGCAAATCCTCAACTTGACATTGGAAGGGAAGAGTTGGCAACACTTGCCAGCAAAGCTTTTGCACAAGCTTTGACTCCTAATAACATTGCAAGTGGTTTTAGAAAAATAGGAATTTGGCCATTAGATTGACATGCACTTGACTTGGATATGGGGCCAAGCCAAGCTTTCGTGGTTGAAGAGGAAGGAACGACATTGGGAGCAGAAACTGAGGGTGATACAGCTGATGAAGAGGCACAGTTCATGGCAGCTGAGACTTGTTTGAGGATAGCAGGTTGGAATGAGGAACAGATTGGACAGTTTGTGGATACCTTTTCTGCAAACATTCCCCCAAATCCAGAAAACATTGAGGCAACATAAATTCAACAAGAACCAGCAGTTCAATCATCTAATCAGGCAGCTGAAAATGAAGAGAGTCTGAATCTGCCATCTGAATTTCAAGATGCAGCTTTGAACCTAGGGGTGCATCTCAATTTCACTCAAGTGGATGAAGGGTTGTCCATGCCATCACCACCGAATGTTGATCCTGAAGATGTCATCCATTACTTCACAACTGGGAGAAATTGGGAGGCTGAAAATGATGAAGAGGATGGACTCGATGGTAATGACTCAAATGATGAAGAGGCTGACTATGTGCCATGCACACAAGTCAATGATCAGCAACCAGCAGGCAGCAGAAGCACTTTTTTGCAACTCCCAATGCAACGAGTGCGCCAATCATCTAACAGAGGTCGCAATGGGGTCCTACGCCTTAGTAGGCAGTCTCAAATTTTGACATCGGATGATTTCTTCAATTTGCTGAATGAACAAGAGGCACAGAAGCAAAGAAACCAAGAATTGCAGCAAAGGAAAAAGGAGCAAATGGCTGAAAGGAAGGCAGAAAGAGAAGCAATCCTCGCACAGAGGGAGGCAAATAGATTGGAGCGTGCTGCAAAAAAACAAAAAATTGCAGAGGAGAAACTGAGGCAGCGACATGAAAAGGAGCTTCAAAGGGAACAAGCAAAGATTGCTAGACAGTTGAAGGAAAACCAAAAGCAGGCGGAAAGAGCAGAAAGAAACAGAAGTAAGAGTACTCCTACAACTCCTCTTCCAAGTCAACATCCAATTTTAAGGGACATGATTAACATTTTGTCTCCAGCCTTTGCAGCTCTTAGCAGCCTACAAAATGGGTCTTCTGAAGGCTGCTCTCCACAGTTACAGCTAACTCCAAAGGCAAATCATGCATTGCTTGCTTGTATAGCAAGTGCCATACAGAACAATCCGCAGTCCTCAACATCTTCTCCAGTTGACGCAGAGTCAGTTGACCCCCAAGGACACACCACTTCATAATCAGATCTGTCGATGTCTGATTACGATTTTTTGTTGTCAATTTTTTGACCTCAAAGTGTGCTAGAGTGTTTTTTGTAAAACTGAATGCTGGACTATTGTATTGGACAGTCAAAGGATACTAGTTTGTTGTATTGGATAGCATTTGGATACTAGTGTCTAATTTTGTAGAACTAAATGGTAGTGTGTTCTCAAATTATCTAATTCGATGTGTTCCAATGTGTTTTTTGTATATATGAAGACTCCTTGTCTTCTTTCCAAGTTAATGATCTATACTTTTGTGATTCGAAATCAGTTTTGTGTTTGTTGTATTCATCTATCATTGATGTGATTTAAAAATATGACTCACTAGTCTATTCAAGATCTATGTTTTGTAAATAATGCATTTGGTAAAGGTTGAAAACATTATAATTCAAACTTTGTATTTTCCCTGACATCAGACTTTTTGAAAATTCAAACTTAATAATTCAATAAGTTTCTATGTATTTTCTCACATCTATGTATGTTGTCTAATTTTGAATTATTTTCTGTGCAATTAATCTGATCACCTAAAATCAACAAATCCCACCATAAATCAAATCCCATTGTTCAGGTTAATGAATGAACATCATCAGAAAAAAGAACATCATAAATGAACACAATGTCTAGCAGGTCACAGCCAAGGTAAGCTCTTGAAAGACTTGACTTGAAATGTCATCATGCAAATTGACTTGCTCTTTACAACCTCCCTAGTTGTGTATACATGCATACATATATATATATATATATATATATATATATATATATATATATATATATATATATATATATATATATATATGTGTACGTACATACATACATACATACATATATATGTATACACAACTAAGTATATGCATACATATAACTATACATCTATATGCAACATATCCATAAATTAATCTATTTGAAATTATAAATTTTTGAACACATACACTTGGAAATTAATTTAATTGTAAATTGTAAATGTAAGTTTACAATGAATAATAAAAATGAACATTATAAATGAACACAATGTCTATCGGGTCACAGCCAAAGTAAAGTCTTGAAAGACTTTACCTGATATGTAATCTTACAAATTGACATGGTCTTCACAACCTCCTAGCCATTTGACATGCCTGCCACAACAAACAAATATAATACAACAAACAAACATGGACAATAGTTATTGAAATAAATAAAAAGATATACTAGTTAGTAAAAAAGATAGAACAATAATTGAAACTTAGAACAATTTGAACAAAAAATCCTTAATTATTTGGTGTGTTGATAAACACAATTACCAAACTGCCCACCATGAACATCGTTACACCACCTCTCCTTGTTCTCCCATGCCTACAAGAAAAGATTTACAACCATGGGTAGTCACAACCGAGGCTAGTAACATACAAACATCATATGACCTTTGAAATAATGCATGTACAACAACACATAATTAATCAAGTTCAATTGCGAATATAGTAGTAGAGGAGAAAAATTGTGAATGCCACTGGCTGCTATCCCTCTTATTTAGAAATTTGAATCTGACAATTGAATGCATTCAATTTGATTGTTGTGTTTCAAATATGAATTTGTTATAGCATTTGAATTTGTAGCTGCCAGTTACGTAGGTTTTTAGAGATGATATGACTGAATTCTGCACTATATTTGGATTGGATGTTCATTTGGGAAGCCTTATATATCTGTGATTTTTTGCAGCTTTGCATGCATGCATAGAGTCATACAATCATATATCAGTAATATACATTGCAAAGCAGAAAAAACACCTAAATGTGTCACTTTTAACATCTAATTAAAACTCTTTTATCATTCAAATCCGCTCAAAAGTGAATGGGTCTAATTCACGTTAGCACCTTCTACAATCAATTTCTCACCCATTACAAATCACTCCTACATATTAATCTCCTTTCTAAAGCACCAGACACCAAACACATTACACCCCAATTAATCTTTATTTGGGGTCCGATTGACGCATATGACTAATGTTTTTTTGTGGGTATCCCATCATAACCATTCGCTTTGTCGCGCGCTGTCTTTGTAGCTACACATACATACATACATACATACATACACACACTATATATATATGTATCTATATATGTATGTATGTGCATACATACATACATACATACATATATGGACATACATACATGTATATATGCACATACATACATACACACATACATATATGTATTATGATGTATGTGCATACATACATGCATACATACATGCATATATAGATGTATATATGTACATATGTATGTATGCATGTATACATATACATGTATGTGTGTGCATGCATGTATACGCACATACATACACACACACATGTATGTATGTATGTATGATTGACGCATATGACAAATGTTTTTTTGTGGGTATCCCATCATAACCATTCGCTTTGCCGCGCGCTGTCTTTGTAGCTGCACATACATACATACATACATACATACATACACACACATATATATATGTATCTATATATGTATGTATGTGCATACATAGCACATACATACATACATACATACATACACATATGGACATACATACATGTATCTATGCACATACATACATACACACATACATATATGTATGTATGTATGTATGTGCATACATACATGCATACATACATGCATATATATATGTATATATGTACATATGTATGTATGTATGTATGCATGTACATACATACATACATGTATGTCTGCATGTATGTATGCACATACATACACACATACATGTATGTATGTATGTATGCATGTACATACATACATATATACATGTATGTATGTATGTATGCATGTACATACATACATATATACATATATGTATAAATGTATGTATGTATGTATGTGCATACACACATAGATACATGCATACATATATACAACACATGGCGAAAAGGAGTGTAAGAGGAATGATTTATTTCATAAACAAGCAGTAATAATTTTGACATCATCGAATAAACCCTTAATGGGTCGTGAAAATGCAGAAGAAAATGAATAACCAGTACCATTGTTTGCATTTTGAAAGGATAGGCAAAGGATACACATGTACATCGATTTGTTGAATGAACAAGAGACACAGAATGTAAAATGACAAATATATGTATGCTAGCCTACTGTATGTGCAATGGAAAGTAGAAATTTCTTTACAAATGGTAGAATGTATAAAGTAAGAAGACACTGCATAAATGAAAATAACTATAAGTACCTACCTAATACTTGGGATATTAGAGGAATGTGCAGAGGATGCTTGTCGTTGCTTTCGATACATACATACATATATACATGTATGTATGTATGTGCACATACATACATACATACATTTTTGTAATATGAAAGATGCAGAAGAAAATGATTAACCAGTACCATTGTTTTCATATTCAAAGGAGAAAGATGTTAGATGTTACCTGAGGCCTGCTGTATGTGCAATGGAAAGTATGGTATGTATGTATGTATGTCTATATATGTATGTCTGTATGTGTACATACATACATGTATGTACATATGTATGTCTGTAAGTGTATAATGTATGTCTGCATGTGTATATATAGGTATGTATGTATATATGTATGTGTGTATGTGTACATACATACATGTATGTAAATATGTATGTCTGTATGTGTACATACATACATACATACATGCATACATGTATGTATATATGTATGTACACATACAGACATACATATATACATACATTATGTATATATGTATGTGTGTATGTGTATAGATGCAGAATATTCCAAACAAGGGTTTCATGAGATTAATTCATTAAGCACACGAATTTGGAAAAAACCATGCAAGGGTTTTGACAAAAACATATTTATTTTTAATGGGTTTGTCGATTTATGCCCAAAGTGACATGGGTTTTTTATAGACATGTGTTCAAACCCATGAAATTCCTGATCATTTCTGGAGACAAAATCATGAGACAATCGACTTTACCAGGTCGTATTTAATAATTTAAGCACAATAAAACCCGCATTTGGAAAAACAAAGCAAGGGTTTTCACAAAAACATATTTATTTTTAATGGGTTTGTCGATTTATGCCCAAAGTGACATGGGTTTTTTATAGACATGTGTTCAAACCCACAAAATTCCTGATCATTTCTGGAGACAAAATCATGAGACAATCGACTTTACCAGGTCGTATTTAATAATTTAAGCACAATAAAACCCGCATTTGGAAAAACAAAGCAAGGGTTTTCACAAACCCACGAAATTCGTTATCATTTCTGCAGACAAAATCATGATACAGTCGAATTTACCACGTTGTGAGCACGCGGTAACATGAGGACAGGAAATCATTTTACCCCAAAAAAACCCGTGTGTATAACGCCAATACCATGACATTAGCAGAATAAAACAACACATGGCGAGATGCATGTAAGATGCATGATTTACTTCATAGACAAGCAGTAATAATTTATCAAAAGTCGAACAAACCCTTCACGGGTCTTAACACTCGAATAAACCCTTCACGGGTCATGAAAGATGCAGAAGAAAATGATTAACCAGTACCATTGTTTGCATATTCACAAGGTAGACGATGTTAGATGCTACCTGGAGCCGTGCGCACGTGGAGGAGCTGTGGGGAGCCGTCGCCATCCGCAGCCTTCTCCATCACCGGGAACCTTCCAGACAGCGCGTGGCAAAGCGAATGGTTATGATGGGATACCCACAAAAAAACATTAATCATATGCGTCAATCGGACCCCAAATAAAGATTAATTGGGGTGTAATGTGTTTGGTGTCCGGTGCTTTAGTAAGGAGATTAATATGTAGGAGTGATTTGTAATGGGTGCGAAATTGATTGTAGAAGGTGCTAGCGTGAATTAGACCCATTCACTTTTGAGCGGATTTGAATGATAAAAGAGTTTTAATTAGATATTAAAAGTGACATAATTAGGTGTTTTTTTAATTTTTTATTGGTGGTTATATGTAGGGGGTATTGGGACATTAGGTGATGATAACCGGGCGGCACCTCTAAAAGGGGTCTTTTTGACATACGCGCGCATATCGGATGCTACCGCACTCTACCGAATTGCCCAAAAGCCAAAACCTTAGTTATAAGATCTTAACTCAGGTGCGAAAAAAACCCATAATTTTTTTTTCCGATTCGACATACAGTTTGTATTCTACGGTTGCGCGAAGTTAGCCCTGGCGGCTACTGGGTCTTCTCCCCTAGTTTCAATAAAAATCGTGGATTTTTTCCATGAAGTTTTTGGGTGGATTTTTTCACAAAAAAGTGCCAAGGTCAGTAGTAACAAATTTGCGTAGTAATTTTTTAGAAAATGCAGGATTTTTTCTCCAAAAAAATCGTGTGGTTTTTGCTACTCGAAGTCATGCCATTTTTCTATAAAGCACAGTGGCATTTTTAGTGGAAAATCACGACTGTTTAATCTACAAAACGCGTTGCCATTTTTTCTTCTTCTAAAGGTCATGCACAAAGTTTTTATTTTTCCATGGGCAATGGGTTGAAAAAAAATTGACGGCTAGGTCATTTTCCACACATGTTTCTGGCAATTTCATGACCTTTTCCACATGTTTTAGTTGTTTGTTTTGACATTTTTGACAAAAACGTGAGCGCCTAGGTTGTTAGGTGACTTTCTGCTATTTGTTTTGACCATTTTTGAACAAAATTGTGGTTTTAAGAATCCTTTTGGCGCCACCTAGAGTCTCATCTGCAATTTCTAGAATATAGTTGCAGATTTTTTATAATTTTTTAATAAAATCAGGGGTGTGATTGCTACTTGGGTTTTGGATTTTTTTCCTTTAAATTTTTAGTGGTCTTCTTTCAAAAGAAATGAGTTACTTTGTTTTCTGTGATTTCATATTATGGGAGGCATGACTTCATTATCCAACATCATGTTGGAAGGCAACCAATGCTTCAATGGTACAAATTACAACACTTGGAAGAAATGAATGTTGATAATCTTCAAGTAAAAATGTCTCAAAAAGATCATCCTTGGTATCACCACTCAGCCAATGGTTGCGAGTAAAGACTAGGAAAAGTTTGATGAACAAGATAAAGAATCAATCATATTGATCAAATTATCAGTGGTAGATGCCATGCTTCTTGAAGTTGAAATAGGGACAACTTCAGTTGACATTTGGAAGCATTTGTGCGACCATGAAACTTAAGATAGAGGTAGGGCCTTCTTTTCAAAGAATAAGCTTTTTTCCGATCACTATGGATGAGAAAACATCCTTGCAAGAGCATTTACTCAAGATCAAGAACATCAAGAATTGGTTGTTTGGTATTGGTCGGAAGATGGAAGAAGAGGACATGGTGGTAATCACATTGAAAATCTTACCGTGTGTTTATGAGCATTTCATTGAGAAGCTCAATATCACCGCTACGGATCTTGACTTGAGATTTGAAGGACTATGCAATAAGCTCTTACAATAGGACCTGTGGAAGAAACAATTTGGTAGCAACAGTGAAATGAGTGTGGAAGAGGCATTTGTAGCCAAAGATAAAAGGCATGGGAAAATCGTCACACAATAAATGACAAGGTCACAATGAGGATGCAACAAAGAATTTGAAAAACATCACATGCCATTATTGTGGTAAGTTGGGTCATATGAAGCACTACAGAAAGAGGTTGGCTAAACATAAAGCCAACTATGGAGGGCCTCAAAAAAGGCTCATGTCATAGAGAATTTAGAAGTGAATGCATCAACTTTATATGCCTTAATGGCTGGAAGACCGTTAGATCAATCAAAGTCATCTACATGGTATGTATCAAGTCAGGAGCATCACGTCACTTCACCAATAGGGGAGACTGGTTCAGAGAGTACATTGCTTGCTCTGATTCAATGATCTTTTATAGTGGTAGGAAGTACATGGTTGAATGCAGGGGGATTGCATAAAATCCAACCATATTACAAAAGCAACAAACTGAAATTTAACAAAGATTGCATAAAAATCTATTAAGAAATAAGGAGAAAAAGTAGCAGGCAGTAACTCTCTCCTCGATTGAAGCAAAATATCAAGAAATAATGAAAGTAGCTTGTGAGGTAGTATGGCTCAGAAGGATACTTTCAAACATGAAGATGCCTCAAGCAGAGCCTTCACCCTTGTTTTGTGATAATCAAGGGGTGTTAAATCTTGCCAAGAATCCGGTCTTCCACGAGTTTACCAAACATGTGGATCTACATTGTCACTTCATTAGACAACTTGTAGAAGATGGATCGGTTATGTTACAATTTTGTCTTTCAAAAGATCAAACTGTAAACATCCTTACAAAGCCTTTGGGTCTTTGACAAATTTGTAATTTTTTTGGATAAGCTTGGTGTAGTTAGTAGAATGACTATTAAGGGAGGGTATTATAGTAATGTTTTATATTGTAACGGTCAATTAGCTTTTAGGATAGTCTTTAGGATTCTTCTTTAACAAAGTCATGTTGACTTTAGATTTTACCATTTTTTTCGATGAGTTTTCAATCTTATCCTTTGAGGTGTCAGTCTTATCCTCTGTGGTAAGGCATTTGTAATCCTATATAAGGATGTTTTTTCTCCTTATTTAATAGACTTTTATGCAATCTTGGTTAAATTTTTGTGTGTTGTTTTTTTAATACTTGAAATGGAACAATAAACCTCTTCCATTGCTCCAAGGATGTTCAACAAAAGGTTGGAAAAGTAAAGGTATCAGCTACTTTAATGATATTCTAGATAGGAATCTATCTAAGGGACTACAATGGGTTAAGGAGTAATTTCAATATTCCTTAGTTTAAAAAAAAAACCTTCTCAATCTTGAAGTAAAATTGTAAGAACATGAATTTCCCTATTACCTTAAGATTTAATACTGAGATCTATATTGAAATGAGAGGAAAAAACGAGATTGCTCTCGAATTAAAATTTTTTCATTCACATTATACTAAAAAACTATTATATAGTATTGGCTTTATAAAGCCATTATTTCCATATAAAACTAGTTATAGGAATATAACTTCCAAAACCAATTTTATTTATTAAATTAACTATAACATGTTAATTTATTTATTATTAACTAATCTATGTTAAGCACTAAATTCTAACACCCCCCTTTAGTGCTAACATAGGAACCTTTTATTTTGTGCTATAACATATCGATGGTTGGCCTTGGTTTTTTCTTGCAACACAAAAACAAACATATGTTAGATTAAAAGGAAACAAAACTAAATACAATGTATCATATGTATGATATCTCATCTCATCAGTTATAATAGCGGGTGGTGAAGCACAATTCAAAATCTCATTTCTTTTTCATTCTTTATGACTCCTTAGATGGTGGCAAATTGAAGTGTCAGATTAGTGGCATCCATGACTCTCAGACTGGGAATTAGCCGAAAAACCATTTGACGCATTATAATTGACCAACAAATTGTGCATAGTCCTTTTTTATTCACACCACTCATTCTCCTCCCACATTTACAAACTTCCAATTACATTCATGGTCTCCCCAAATGGGGTCCTTGGGTCTTGGAATTACATAATTGTCAAGATGAAAAACCGTTGCATTGGAGGAAGTCCGTGATAAAATGGATTGATTGATAGCGAATATGCTAGTGCATTGGATTTGAATTGCACTGTCCAGGTGAAACTGCAAATCTCCTCCACCAAAACGTCAATGGAGTTCAATTGATATGCAACATATAAGAGTGATATGAACAATTCTAAAATCCTCAATCGATATTCATTACAAGGCTGAAAAAAACATGAAGATCCTCCAAATTTTTGACAACCTATTGGTTTCTAACACTTGGATACAAACACACTTTTGCAATAGATTGGGGGATATATAAATTTTAAATTTTAAATTTTTGGAATGACAACAATGAACAGAGTGAAGTGTTAAATAATGGCAAGAATGAACATGATAGAGAGACAGAGAAGAAATGCAGATGAATGATGGAGTCAAAATGGTTTTGCACATGGTCTACATTTCTCACCTATTGACAAATGCAAGAATGGTAGAAAACAATAGCAGTTGCACGTAGTCTTCACTCAGTACCATTGTAAACATTGTTGTGAAAAAACAAATGAATGGAGATAGATCAGAGAGAGGTCCAAGAAGAAACCCGCTCTAATACCATATTGAAATGAGAGAGGAAAAAATGAGATTTCTCTCGAATCAAAATTCTATCATTCACATTACACTAAAAAACTATTACATAGTATTTGCTTTATAAAGCCATTATTCCCATATAAAACTAGTTACGCGAATATAACTTCCAAAACCAATTTTATTTATTAAATTAAAAATAGCATGTTAATTTATTTATTATTAACTAATCTATGTTAAGCACTAATTCCTAACAATCTATGAGAACTTTACGTGGGTTGATGGCTCTCTTTTTTTCAAAATCAATCCTAAAAGAATGTATGATATGCTAACTAATTCCCAAGAAGTAATCAATTATCTCAATAGCTATTGGAATCTTAATCTTAACAATAGTAAGTGGTTGAAAGTCCTTAATTTTTGTTGGTCTAGTTTTATTGAGCCTAAAAATCTTGTTTTAAATGACTTCTTTTGATTAAAAGACTTGCACTAGGTATGATGTGTTTTAATTTAGACCTTGTTAAAAATTTATGTAATTATTGTAAGCTCCTTGAAACTGTTGAGCACCTTTTCAGGAATGTGATTTTGCAAAAGGGATTTGGAGGGCTAGTATAGTTCAAATACTTTTTCCTAGTTTGAAATCCTTTGTGGCTATGTAAATGGGCCGAGCTCACTATTTAACATAGTTTGGTTTGTTTTTTACCATTGAAATTTTATGGCTATTGTGGAAATAGAGAAATGAGGACATCTTTCAAGGCATGAGAAGGTGCTTTATAGACTCTTTTAGAAGACTCATTATTCATCACATTGCCTTGCAAGTTACTATGACAATCGAGATATCTAAGGAGAAATTTCTAGAGTTGATGGATGAAGAACAAACATGGATTAAAAGATTTGAGATTAAGATTGCTAAGTTCTAGCCTCATGAAGCTAGAATGGTTGATGACAAATTCTTCAAATAGTATATGAAATTCCAAAAAGGATAAACATTTTTTTTTACTTTTGACATGTTAGAAAACATTGGACTTAAAGAAAATAAGATTGACTCTGATGCTCTGCTAGAGTTTGTTAGAGATAATGCTACTATTTTTTATGTTCATTCTCCTATTGAAACATATGTTGGAATAGATAGATATGAAGAAAGTTGGAACAATTGAATCTTGATATTGTAATATGTCTTTGGGGACGATCAATTATATCTACTAGTCTATTTTGTTGCTTATGTAGTTTGTATTATTGTCTTAACTATTTTGTCCTTATTTTGAACTAAAACTTTGGCCTTGATGGCCTAAGCATATTGTAACTTGCTTCTTTTCTAGTAATCGATAATCAATTAAAAAAATTATAACTTAGATTTATCTCTTCTCACATATTTTTTTATGCCTTCAAATTAATCTAAGAAAGAAAAACTACCATTATGTTAAACCTTAGAATGTGTGATCAAGCTCACCAAACCATGTATTGAAAAAGAAGATGTGGGCAAGTGTATAATTTGACAGTTAATACGAAAATTAATGATAATTTATTTATTTAAATATTTTTTATTTGACGATTTAAGAAAGTTCAAGATAATTACATAAAATTTACAATTTATTAAGATTAATAAAAGTGAAAATTTTAATATAAAATATTTATTTAAAAAATGTCTTTATAACATATTTATTGAATCTTATTAATCAAAATATTAAAAATGTAAAAGTAAAAATTTCTATCTTAAATAAAATATTTAATAATTTATTTATTGTTGCAAATCCTTCAACATGTATACTAAATATAAACTAAAATTTAAACATTAAAATTCTTAATGAAATAAAAATAAATATTATTAAAATTTAAAGATTGTTTTGTTTAGTAAGTATGTTAGAATTGTGAAAAACACAAGTCATGGGATCAAACAACAAACAAAGACACCTTCCACATAAGAGAGATGCAAACAATAATATGCAATATTCTTCAACAAGAAAAAACTATAAAATTCAAGAGTTATCAAATGCATGAAATCTCAAGAGAGAATACAATGACGGTTGAGTGCTATATAGGAATAACCCTAAATAATAAAGGGATTCTAATCATGATAAGTGTCAACATCTCATGCAATGAGACTATTAAAGTAATATTGTAATATTTAATGGTCATTTTAGTCGTTAGTTTACTTTCAATTAATTTAGATTTCTTTCAGTTAGTTTTAGCAACTTTCAGTTTACGGTCCTATTTCCTTTTAGAAACATCATCTTGTAACTTATTATATAAGAAGTATTCCTCTCCTTTGTTTATTAATGATAATGATAATCAATTACCATTTCATGGTATTAGAGCTTAAACAATTTTTTGGTGAATTTTTTGTGTAATATAAAAATGTGGATTTTACCTAATAGACTTTTTGAAATTTTTTTAGAAGTTTTGTTGTTCGATTTTTTTACAAGGGTTTTTCACAAGGAAAAATCATGAGGGTTTTTTTCTAAAAGCCTCGCAAGGGTTTTCTCTGAAAATTGCAAGTTTTTTCACTTGAAATTCTTGGAATGTTTTTGAGCAATTTTTTGAAAAATCGTGAGCCAAGTTTCAGGGTTTTTTGTGCCTATGTTTTACACAACTTTTTGGAAAAATCGTGGGCTAAGTTAGGACATGCATCTGTATTTTCTGGGAGTACTTTTTTCCCATGACCCAGTGTGTTGTTTTCTTGCGACTTGTGTAAATCATTTTGCGTATGGAATTTTCCATTTTGTGGAAGAATTGCATGACTGAAAATTATAGGCAAAGCCTTTTGCAACTTGCGACTTGTAAAAATCATGAGTTTTGTTTTCCAAATCATGACCTTTGTGTTTTCTGCTTAGGTTCTAAGACTGTTGCAACAGGTTGTATCAAGGTTTTCTTCACGACTTTGAGTTTGTCATATCTAAAACATCTGTGACTTGCCTCCTACAGCTTGTGACAGGTCTTGCCAGTGACTAGGGTTTTTACAAACCTGCCTTTGATAGGTTTTTACAAAGTCATGTCTGCAAACCAATGTTTTATGCTTGCGCTTGTTTGTTGGAAAAATTTTAGCTAGTGTTTCTACAAATATTTTTTAGTATTTTTTATTAAAAATCATGGATTTTTTGAGTTTTTTGGCTTTTTTTTCTATACAACAAAATTGTGTGTTTTTTGCTAGGGTTTTTTGCATAGTGTGTTTTGACGGATTTTTCAAAAATTTGTGGCTGAAGCTGAAGAACTTCAAATTTTTCTCAATTTTTGGACAAAATCATGGGTTTCTTAGCCTTTGTTTATTTGAAATTTTTTTAAAAATAATACGATTTGGGACATGTGATTGCCTTGGGATTTATGCTAGCTGATCACCTAGGGTTTGACTGAAAAATCAGATTTTTTGTAGTCAGAATTTTACCTCATTTTTTGTGCCTTTTGAAAATAGGAGGGATGGCATCTTTGACCAACATCATGTTGGAAAGTAGCTAGAGGTTCACTGGTAAAAACTACATGTGGAAGCAAAGGATGGTCACCATCTTTGAGTACCAGTGTTTGTATTCACTTGTTCTGGGTACAGAAGCTCGTCCCACCATTGTGAGAAAGGACAAGGACAAGTATGATTGAAGTAATCAATAGGTGGTTATACTTCTCAAGTTTTCAGTCACTGATGAGATGCTACTAGAAATACCATCTAGTAAGACTGCTGCACGAAGATCTGGAAACACTTAAAGGATGTTCATGAAACCTCAGACAAGGGTAGGGCATTCTTCCTTAAGAATATGATATTTTCCATTATGATGGATAACAAGATGTCTTTGTAGGATCACCTGATGAATATCAAAGACATACACGATCAATTGGAGGCCATTGGTTGTAAGATGGAAGAAGAGGATATCGTGGTAATCATGTTGAAAAACTTTCCACGATTCGACCGGAACTTCATTAAAACTCTCAACTTTACCTCCACCAATGTTGACTTGAAGTTTGATGACCTATGCAACAAACTCTTGCAACAAGATAGGTGGAAGAAGTAGTTTGGGAGCAGTAGCGACACTCCCAATGTTCAACATGCATTTACTACCAAAGACAATGGCAAAGGAAAGTCCACTCAATAGAAAGGACAAGGAAAATCAGAGGAGAGCTCCAAGAAGTCTTTCACATGTTATTACTATGGTAAGATTGGCCATATGAAGAAACATTATAGGAATTAGTTGGTTGTTTAGAAATCCAACTAGGAAGGGTCTTAGCAGAGTGCCCATGTTCCCGAGCATATTGAGCAAGAGTTTTCCTTTTGTGCATTTATGCCTAGAAGACCATCAGATTATGGGTAGACTTGGTTTAAGTTAGTAGAATGACCATTAAGGGAGGGTATTAAATTAATATTATAATATTTAATGGTCATCTTAGTTGTTAGTTAGCCATTAGTTTAAGTTAGTAGAAAAACCATTAAAAGAGGGTATTAAAGTAATATTGTAATATTTAATGGTCATCTTAGTTGTTAGTTAGTCGTTAGTTTACTTTCAGTTAACTTAGATTGCTTTTAGTTAGTTTTAGCAATTTTCAATTTAGTGTTTTCGTTTACAACTGTTTCTTTTAAGAAAAATCGTCTTATAACTTATTATATAAGGAGTATTCCTCTCTTTTGTTTATTAACGATAACAATAATCAATTACCATTTCAGAGACACAATGATCTAATTGTTGGAAAAACAAGGATATACAACTAAGAGGGGGGTGAATCAGTTATCATAGATTATTTAAACTTTTCAAACTTAATCTCAAATTTGATGCATGAACAATAAACCATAAACAATCAACACATCAGAAACACAAAGAACACCAAGATTCTTTTACATGGAAACTTTGTTAGGGGAAAAACTATGATGGATGTTAGTCCACAATATTATACCTTGTTAAAAATATAGAGAAGAATAATGGGAATGCACATGCATTCAAGCACATTGCCTAGAGTTCACTACTCAAATACAAGAGGGCTCACTGCCCAAAGAAGAGAAATACAGATTAGATCTGTAGGGTATGAACTGAGAAAATAGCTTCTCCAAAAGCTTGATTACAGTTTCGTTTAAGCCCAAAAATACTCCTTCACACTTCACTCAAACTTCTTCACACTCTGCTATGCAATCGAATGATTAGAACACTATTCACACATTTGCACTTTCTCTGACATACATTCACTCTTATGCACTCTTCACTTTTCTCAAAAAATCTCTCTTATATATCTGCAACAAGAATTTCATCAGCCAAAAGAAATATGAAAATATTAAACATATATGCAATGTCAGACCTAATTTACAAATAAATTTTCAATGTGAATCAAACACAATTAGCCAATATTATGTTGCGTCCCAAAAGAACATCCTCAAGCGTGCCAAACATTCAAATTTTAATCTCCAAGGATCCACAACACGTTACAACCACCATGTTGGCCAAGAACATGAAAAACCAAACTCACATGAAAAAAATCTTCGACCACAAACAAACTGATCAACGCAGACATGCCACAAAGATAGAGAATGATTTAGAAGCATCTACAAGCAACAAGAACCAATAAAGAAACATCCACAACAACTGAAATAACTAGAATCACAACTTCACTTAGGAATACTAATTGAAACTACAGAAAAATTGTCAAAACACAACTATTCATAACATGATCAAAACTTCACGCAGACCTCTAAAACTTCTGGTGGATAAACTAGATACTCTCATCAATAAACCCTTTAGTCCACAACGATTGATCATTAACGAACTAAGCAAGACACCTTCATGACCTTTACTGTTCCACTAGAAACCTGCAACTCTTTCTTTAACAATTTTCTCAATATCCTTGACATATACAACCTTCAATACTTCAATGCTAATAGTGTTGACATCAATGACAACCACATATTAGCAACACAACGACAACATCCAATACTAATAATAGCTCTCTATTCAACATAGAAAATCACTCCTAGTTTTAACTTAAGTGCATGAAAATAAATTAGACTACTAATTAATTAAAGATTAATTAATTATTAGCTAATACATGATTACTGTAATACCCCCCCTAAAGATGAACTTAGGGAGTAGCTAAAAAACCTAGAGAATGCATGATGGGTCTTGACAAACAAGGCATGGTGAGGTACCCATGTACAAACAATCTAATCTCTCATAGCTAGAGAAAAGGAGAAAACCACATGGGAAAACTCCTCTCCAAAAGAGAGAAAGGAAAATGAAAGACTGAAAAAGTTTCCAAATCAAGGTGATGGACAAAAAAGCCTCCAACCAAAACAATGTCTCAAAAGAAGAGGAACATGTAGAATGTTATTGAAGCACCAAGAAGTACAAAACTATCAATAGATGAGTGATATAGTGCTGAAATGAAGAATCTTCAAGAACAAGAATTCAGGAGTGTCCATATGGTAAAAGCCCCATCTCATTGAAATGCATGGGTAACTAGCTGTCGATGTACGTTGCATCCACCTAGTACACAGGAACAAGAACTAGATACATAGAAAACTCAAACGTGAAACCAAGGAAGTATTAGCACCAACAATAGAAACTCCCCCATAATGCGAAAAAGGGAGAGCCAAGATAGATACACTGTAACTATGTGAAAACCAAAAAGTGCATGTAGGAGAAACAACTTGCAAATAAAAGGGTGTGTGAACTAAGGTACACACGCATGAGGTAAGAATCACTAGGATTCATTGCTATCATGGAAGGGACACACACTTGACAAAGGTGTGATAGCAAACCAAAGGAAAACATCAAACCCCCCTGGCACAAGAAAACATCAACCCCCCTGGCACTTTATATCATAGTGTGAGTACAAAAGGCACAACAAGGTATGCAAAGTCTTCAAAAAGTATACACCACAATGAAATTTTATCTTAGTGTCTACAAAAAGAGAATGTGCATGAAAAAGATGTCTACAATGTCCAAATAAGATAGAATACTGGAAATACATGTATCTAACAACCAATAACGAGTCATCCTATGTAAACAAAAAGTTAGACTCAAGAGCTAAGATGTCCAAGTAATTCACCAGAATGTGCAAACAAAAAAATGAATAAAATGTACTTGGAGAGAAATCTAGAAAAAATGCATGGATGGATGTGAAGAGCTTTGAAAGATCATTCCAACGCCACTAGAATCATGAAAAATGGAGAAATAGGTAAAAAATTATGAGTTCGGGATTGAAAACATCTGACTTCAACAAGCTATAGAATGCACTAGCAGTAGAAAAAAGTGATGACACCCACACCACTCGAAAGTTGATGGAACTAGCTTTTCGACAATATCTCGTTCGGCCAATTTTGATATTGTATGCCCAAGTTATGGCCAAAAGAAGAAAAAAAGCTCCTTTAGAGCACAAAGGAGGGTCTTGGGGGCCCCTACTAGTTGTTCGTATAGTTAACACAGTCAAATATTAGTAGGAATATTCTCAATCGCTAAAAAAGATTGATCCCCTAGTGAAAAATTCGACGAGTAGAATATTCCTTTCTAGATGGAATATGCTAAAAAGATTCTTTGGGTAGAAAATTTGAACTCGCTGAGAAAAATAAAAATGTCGTAAAAAAATTTAGAAGGTTGTTGGGGGCCACTACTTTGGTGGCTGCTCCACTAGGCATCACGACTGCTAGGGCGTTGCTTTCCAGGCAACGCTCTTTAAAATAATGCCCAATGCTTTTTAATTTTTTTTGTATTTTATGCCCAGGGGCTATACAAGAGCCATATGATCCCCGAGGAAAAAAATTTCCTTAAAAGCTCTCGACAACCAAGTTGGACAAATTTATAGTCAAAATTTGTGAAATCAGCCTCTTGAATGCAACCGTGAGGTTCTTTTTGGCCCAAAATCCTTCAAAATTGTAGCTACCCTTCAAATTTGGAAAAAAACAATTGCTTCAAAACCTTGCAGATCTAACATCAAGAGTCCAAACTAGGCCAAATAAAAGGAAAAATTGACTTTTTTTATTGCTTTGAATCGAATGGAAGAGTCTATTTTGGTCCTATATGCACCCAAAAAATTTCCCACCTCCAAAAATTGCAAAAAAAACAATGGAGAATCCATTTATGAAGCTTGTAACCCTTGTTGAAGAAAAGCCTCATAAATTGAGAAGGGGTTTGTTGAATCAACGCTTTAATACCATGTTGGATTTGTGAAAAACACAATCCATAGGATCAAAAAACAAACATCACCTACGCAAGAGACCTGCAAATAATAATATGCAATATTCCCTAATAAGAAAAAGCTATAGAGTTTAAGAGTTATCAAAGGCATGAAAGCTTAAGAGAGATAATACAATGAGAGTTGAGTGCTATATAGGAGCAACCCTAAATGATTAAGGGATTAGATCATGGCAAGTGTCAACATCTCATGCAATGAGATAAAATGATCTAATAACAACCCTCTAGTTAACATAGAAAATCACTCCTAAGTTTAGCTTAAGTGGATGAGAATTAATTAAATAAATAAATAATTTTTAGCTAATGCATGATTACTCTAACAAAGTATATAGGTTTAAAATATTTTTAAAGATATTAATCTATAATTATATTTAAAAAGTTATCACATTATATATAAATTAGTATAGATATCTTATATACATCTATGTAAAAAATGTACAAAGATTGATGTATTCAAAATATTTGCATTAGTTGTATTGAGAAGTATCATACATTGACATCAAAGTTAATATTTTATGTAAATAATGTTGTCCCTAATTTTTGACTTGCCAAAAATTGGAGATAACCTATCAAAATTTTGAATAAAATTGAATATTTTCTTGTATAAAAAGATTGATGTAAAAATGTATAGATATCACATTATTTATAAATTAGTATAGATATCTTATATACATCTATGTAAAAAATGTACAAAGATTGATGTATTCAAAATATTTGCATTAGTTGTATTGAGAAGTATTATACATTGACATCAAAGTTAATATTTTATGTAAATAATGTTGTCCCTAATTTTTGACTTGCCAAAAATTGGAGATAACCTATCAAAATTTTGAATAAAATTGAATATTTTCTTGTATAAAAAGATTCATGTAAAAATGTATAGATATCACATTATTTATAAATTAGTATAGATATCTTATATACATCTATGTAAAAAATGTACAAAGATTGATGTATTCAAAATATTTGCATTAGTTGTATTGAGAAGTATTATACATTGACATCAAAGTTAATATTTTATGTAAATAATGTTGTCCCTAATTTTTGACTTGCCAAATTTGGAGATAACCTATCAAAATTTTGAATAAAATTGAAGATTTTCTTCCTTGGGGCATGTTTTACGAGGTGCAAAGGTTGGAAGTTTTTGATTTTAGATCAGTGGTCTCTTAAAATATCCTTTTTCATTCATGCCTATTTATTTTCATAAGTTTTTGAGTTATTTTTCTTATGTTTTTGGTCAAATTCAGGTTTTAGAGGCATTATTGCAAGTAGGGGTTTTAATCCTTCATTACAAGTGAGTTATAGGAACTTTTTGTCCTTATTACAAGTGATAGGAACTTTTTGAATAACTTACAAGTAAAGCAACTTTTTGCTAAAACTGCAAGTTTTTAAAAAAGGTGAACTTGTAATGTGTTTTAAAAAGCCCGATTTCTTTTAAGTTAAAAGAACAACTTGTAAAGAGCCTTAAAAGGCCCGATTTAAGGCATGATGTCTAAAAAACACTTGTAAATTTGGTTTAAAGGCTCGATTGTGAGAGAGTCAGCTCATTTACTTGTCTTGTAGCTTGAAAAACCCATCGTCATGAATGTTGAGGGTAGTTTGTGTTTGAGTTGATTTGTTCTCCTCTTTCTATGGAGATTTCATAAATTTTTCAAAGCAAAGTCAAATTCTCAGCTTAAATAAATTAAGTCTTCTTTTTTTGCTGAGTTGGTGCAAGGCGCCTAGGGCTTTCTTCTTCATTTTGGCTTTCCATTATTTCATTTTCAGGTATGTTGCTTAATTTCTTTCTTGTTTTGTTTCTTATTTACTTTTGACGTTTCTATGACAAATTGCATTTGTCTCAAAATGTCATGGCTTCTTTTTCATACGCCTTATCTTCATTTCCAACATTTTTCTTTTAAAAAATCTTGGTTGCACATCTTTGTCTCAAAATACCTAGGTTATAAATTCAAAATTCTCATTGCATTTTTGTTGAGATTATGGATGCCCTTTGAAGTTGGGTTTTGTTCTTTCTGCTGCAAGTATAGAGCCAAATCGGGTTTTAATTTGATAGCAAGTGTTGTTAAAATATTCTTTCTTTAAATCGGGTTTTCATGATCCAATTACAAGTAGGAGTTTTTCACTAAGACTACAAGATTGAAGTTTCAAATTGAAACTTGTAATAACCTTCCATTTTTCCTATCTTGTACTTTGAGCTTGTAATATTCCTCAAGAAACCCAATTGTAAACTTTACTTGCAATCTCCATCCAAAAACCCGATTCCTTGTGAACAACACTTCTCTTTCACTTGCAAGGTCTCTTCCAAAACTTGAATTGCAAGTAAGTCACTTGTAATGAATGCTCTATGCCAAGGAATAGTCATACAAAGTTGCAGACCTCAACAAGAAGATTTTTAGGACGACACTTAGTTTACTTCTATCATGTATTATGTAATTTATTTTTGACAATTTACATGTAATGAAAGAAATTGTAATTGAAAGTAATCATGTTACTTGCATTGTTGTAATTTGTAATTACATGTAACTAAATTATAGGTCAATTCAAATTAGGACTACAATTTTGAATAAGTCAATTGCAAGGAGTTAGAGAAAAAGTCTCAAGTTAGTTAGGATCCTCCCACTTTTTTCTCTCAGCCCCTCACCTATATATAGGAGGGTGCTCTATGTAATTGATCATCTATAGGCTAGGCAACAAAATTCTGTCAATTTGAGTATACACTCTAAGACCTTGAGTTTAGATGTGAATCAGATTACAGTCAATAAAGAAAACAAATTGCTTCCAAACTTTTTGTTGGTACAGATTGTGATGTGACGACATTATCTAGAATTGATTGTGAGTTTTGTGGTGTTGTACAAGAGAGATTTAAACTCAATCTTGCAGACTTTGAGCTACAAATTGTGTTTAAAGTTAGAGTCAGATTTTTGGGTTTGATCTTGCAGACTTTGAGTTGCTTTTTGCATTTGGAATTAGTGTAGAATGCTCAAGCAAGAAGGTAACTTGCATACTTGTGCTGCTTTTATTTTCTACATTAATGCATACAAAGTGAAATATGTGTTGAAGACTTTGAGCTGCATGTATATTTCACCCTTATTCTCAAATCTCATAAGGAATCATGGAAATACTTTGAACTTTCGTTAATTCCTAGGTTACTCAAAAGAGGTTGATAGGACAATAGGAGTGTTGAAGACTTTGAGCTTTCATTTCTGTTTTCTCGTATTGGGAGGCAATTAAAGACTTTATCCTTTCATGGAAACTTTGCCTCTTACTGTTCTCTTTATTTTTGCTAAATTGTATTAAAAAGATTGATGTAAGAAAAAATCATGTATTTTGAAGTAAGAAATATGACGAAAGAACACCTATTCTAAAAAGAAGAGAGTATGGTGAATGCAACACCCTATCAATTAGCTTAGTGTACATGTCCTAGGTTTTAGGTTTAATATTAGTTGTTTTAAATAACAATAGATAGGGGGAGCATTCACTTAATTAGGAGAGATTTATCTCACGTGATGTGGCTAAAACCACAATTTTGTATGCTTCTCCAAGTGTACAAAATTTTCAACCAACAAATAAAATATAAAATAAATAAATAAAAATAAAAAATAAAAACTAAAAACAAAATATCTATTTTAAAATTAAAATTATAAGATTCATACAAAACTTAAAAAATAATCATCATATTAATAATAATTATAATATTAATATTTACATTTAATAATAAAACAACACTTAAAATAGATATTGATCACATAATAAAACAGTTCTCTTATTTATGGGACTCCTAGGGTTGGCCCTAAGTCCAATAGAAGATCAAACACAATCTGGACCCCTTTGAATTATGAGTGGATTAAGATGAACTTTGACAAAGACTCTAGGGGTAACCTGAGAGGAGATAGAAAGTGTTATAACCAAACTCCCAGTGGGAACCAAAAAAGAAGTTGAGTTGCAGGCTATGTATTATGGACTTCAGGAAGAATTAAAGTTAGGAATATAGAAAGTTGTGGTCGAAGGGGATTCTTTCCTAACAAATAATGCATTTTGAATGGGAGCGCATAGAAACTGTAGACTTAATAATGTATTTTGAAGTTGTTCGGACTTGATAAAATTATATGATGATTCTAGTGTTTACCATGTATACCGTGAAGCAAACAAAGAGGTCTATTCTTTGGCCAACTTGGTGATTGACTTAGAGGATGGTTAGGTGGCGAGCAGCTGCTCACTCATGTAGATGGGGATGAAACCTAATTCATTGATCATTCTCAAGTGTGCGGGCTTGAGATTTTGGGCTGGTCGCTTGTCATGTGTTGGGCCTAAAGGGGTACTTCGTTCTTAATTATGATAAGGAATGCTTGTGCTGATTGGAATTGTTGGATATTTAATTGTGGTAAATGGAAATTTAATTGCAAAAGATCAATGGAGAATATGGCGTGCCTGTAGGCAAAGAGAAGGAAAATTGATTTCAATAGTGTAATCTTGGAATTGAGGTTGAAGAAAATATTTAAATCCAAGTCTTCGGTGGTTTTGCAAGTGGTGAAAATGGTTCTAGAAACCATGTTGTTGGAGAAGAGAGATTTCCGGGATTTGTTCCTATCGGTGGATTGCTATTTATGGAGAATGCACACTTTGTGGGATTTATTTTGGATTCGTCTTAATCTATGCCTTATTCTAATTAAGGCTGATGTATCTCTATATGTAGAGCTGTTGTAATCTCTTGATACACACAATGAATAATAATACCCTCTCTCCCTTCTCCAGTTGACGTAGGCTACGGCCTAACCACATACATCTGCGTGTTATTTGATTATCTGTGTGTTCTTTGATTAGTTTCTTCTTGGTATCAGAGCAGGTCTTGGCTTGATTCCGTCACGGGAGACCCAGGATCTCTTCTTGGCCACGCAATCCTTTTCTGTTCCATTGTTTTGAGCCGTCTGCTTGTTTTTCTGGCACGCGTTCTGGAAGATGTGCAACTTCTAAGTGTTTTTTGTTGGTCGGATTTCATTTCTTGTTCTCTTTGTGATTTCCAGATCTGAACATCACGACTTCCAGATGTTTTTTCTGCCAGAACGAGGGTTTTTTCTCTTGTTTTTTGAGGGTTTTCTTGGCCATGCGAATTTGATCAGTTTCTGGGCGCTGGCTACGCGAATTTAACCATTCTCTGGGCACATTTTTGTCTTCATTTGGGTGCGGCTTCCAGTTTTGTTCCTGAGCCATTTTTCTGTGCTTCCAATACGCGATCTGGCCTCTAAAACCCGCGATCCTATCCTGTGCGGCGCGATTTCGGGTTCTCCATCAAAGTCTCTTCTGCCCACTCAAATCTGCAGTGATATTTACTAGAGAAGGGCGCACGTTTTTTGCTTTACAACAGCTCTACATATAGAGATACATCAGCCTTAATTAGAATAAGGCATAGATTAAGACGAATCCAAAATGAATCCCACAAAGTGTGCATTCTCCATAAATAGCAATCCACCGATAGAAACAAATCCCGGAAATCTCTCTTCTCCAACACATGTTTACCACTAAGGTGAACACTAAATATCAATAGATACTGGGTTAACACTAAGGTTGTTTCTATGCTTGCAATGGTCATGCTCGACTTGGGTGAATCTAAAGATGACATCAGACGGATTGTGGAGGTGTTAATTAAGCCAAAATGGTGGATCGGGTTGAAGTCTGTGTTGGACAATATGGTTTTGAGGCTTGGCTTCCCGCAAACTTTGTTGATCTGGCTTGTAGTTCACCATCATTATAATGGTCTATGGGCACCATTTTTGGTTGAAGCTATAAGGGAAAAGGTTGCAAAATGTCACATAGTGCTCGTTGGGGTTTGGAGTTTATTAAAGTTGTTTCCAGGGTGTCTAATGACGATTATGTGGAATGGTCCTTTGCCCTGGATTTGAGTTCTCGTGTAGTCGCTAAGGACTCGACTAATAATGTTCAGTGCTTAGAGTAAGAGCTAAATGCCTATAGAAGCTATTGTATTGAATTAAAGAGTTGATATCTATGTACAAAGACATATAATATTGTTATGCTAATATATCAAACCTATGCCCTCCATTCGAGTAGCTATTTTGTTTTGAATATTTGTTCACCATCCTTTTATGGGGTATGGCTCACTCAACCCAATTCACTGATTAAAAATAATAATAAAATAATTCTTAAACAACTATTAAAGCAAAATAAATAAATTCATATTATTATGTAATATTATTTATTATAATTAATAATATAAAAAATAAAATAAACAATATGGTCCAAAGGGTTGAGTTTAATTTGTTAAAACATTGAGTTCTCATCGTGACAAATTTTAAGTGTATATATATATATATATATATATATAATACTCTTTATTTTAAATATATAATTTATAATAACTCTTAAGTAATTAAAATAAATTATATTATTATAATGCTTCATATTAATATATATTATATAAAGAAAGGTTTACATATGCATATCCCTATATATAATAATTTTAAAATAATAATTTAAAATAACTCTTAATAAATAATTACAATAAATTTATATTATTATAACTCATTCATATATATTTTTATATTATATATACAAACTCCTCTTTATATAGAGGTTTATATATACAAAACCCACTCTTTATATATAATCCTCTAAATATACGCGCATTCCTATCTTTAAAAAAATATATGTAAAAGACTTTGTGTATCTATTTTTAATTATAATTGTCAATTGACATCTAGAGAAGATTTCATTTATTTCATAAATAAAACAATAAATTGTTGGTGTGAATAAATCTTGTACCTAGTTTATTCTTTTACTAGGGACTTAGGAGACTTAATTCACATGTTAAGTTTACTTAAGATATTAGTTGTATCTTTTAGAACTCTTAGTTGTCTTATCTGGACTTTACACTTTTCTAGGTAGTTATGAGTTAGTAGTCTCATGTGATAGGATTAAGACACTTGTCATGATCTTGTCTTATCCTATCTCTCATCGTTGCCTTTAGCAAGACCTCTCTAGCATATTTTGTATTGTAGAGTATTGCATAGATCATATTGTATCATATTGCAATCCTTGTTTGGTGGAATAGCATCTTGTATTGTTGCTTCTCTCTATCTCTTGTGGAGGTTATTTGATGTTGCAGATTGAAGATCTGGGGTTGATCACTTCAACATAGTATCAAAGCTTTGAATCTGGCAAACCCCTTCCATTTTTTCATTAGAGAATTTTCATCAATTTCTATTGTGATTTGAGTTTCTTGTATCCTATATTGCATGTATACATTTTGGTGAGATCTGGTGATTGCAACACTTTTGGCTATAGTGGCAAAATTTTAGGTTGTCCCATTGCATCCAAGAGGCTCAAAAAAGTCAAATTTGGCTTTTGTTTCACTCAATTTGGTCACCATTTGCATTTTTGGCAAAGAAGGGTTTGAAGCTTAGATTTGGCGAACAACTTTTTATAGGAGCATTTTTGGCGAAAAATAAGCCTACCATTGCGTCCGGGTGGCCATTTGCCTACATTTTGATATATAATTTTCATATATTCGATAAAAATTGTTTTCGGGGCAAAAAAATTTTAGTTGAAGGGCCATACAACCCCCCAACTTGCGCAGGGGCGATAAATTTTTAAAAAATAAAATAAAATTCTGCATATAAATTTTTCTTCGGCATCCTTTCAATTTTTAGAAAAAATAAATAAAGTGCTTATAAAAGCGTTAGCCTTAATAAAGGTTGTAGACATATAAAGTCTGCGGACCTTATTTAAACCCAGTAGCTTTTAACGCCATGAAGCAACTGGTGGTTTACACCACTAACTATAGGCAAAGGGGGACCGCTAGGAGGGTAGTGTAGTCAATAGATTTCCAAGAGGGTGGTATTTAATGTGACCACCAGTTGCTTCTAAACCGACTGGGTCCAGTAGACCGCCAGATCTTAACTGTGCTTGAAACCGCCCATGTGAACATTATCGAAGGTAACCCGCTAAAGGTTTTCAACTTGCTGGTTTTCTTCTTTGCCTAGCAACTAAGTCACATGGGTGTCCAAGTGCCAGCACTTAAGGGCTTAAATTTCTGCGACCGAATAGTGTTCAATTTTGCTCGTGTTTAGCATTGAAAGTGCCTAAAACTAGCCTTTTTTTTCAATTTTGCATTAATTTCAGCCACGACGTCGAATTTTCAAAAATGAGATATCGTCGAAAAGCTAGTTCAATAAAATTTGCAGTGGTGTAAGTGAGTTTTCTAGATTTTGACTTTTTTTGCCAATTTTTTTCAGCCTAAAGGTATAGGTGCATTTGCTGCTTGTAATTGGCATAACTTTTGCATACAAAGTCAAAATTTGGCAAACGTTTTTTTGAGATTGCTCAAAAAATTGCAAGGAATCTGTTTGTAACCTCTATGTTGAATTTTTACAAGTTTTTTTTGGTTTTTTTTTTAAATTGTAAAACTCATCGTGTGTTATAAACAGTTGATTTGAGCTTGTCACTTGTAACAATTGCAAAAATTTCTTCATTGTAATTTGTTGGGGGGGTTGCAAATTGAGTTTTAATACATTACGGGGGGTGAAAGACACAATTTAAGTGCCACATTATCTTCTTTTGGTGTTCATGGCGGATCTTAGGCCAATTAAACCATTCACTCCACACAATTATCATACATGGAAGCTAAAAATGACTCAACTATTACAATCTAAAGGTCTATGGCCAATGTTAGATGCAGAACAACCTAAATTTGCAAGGGATTATGAATTTTTTTTCCATAAATGTAAAATGGATGAAGCAAAAGGGTTCATTGGCTTACATGTATCTGATAATTTGTTGTTTCATATTTCAGAGCGTAAAACACCTAAGAATGTTTGGGATAAAGTTGAAGAATTGTATGGTAAAAAAAATCATTTCAGAGCCTTGCAACTTCATGTAGATCTACAATCACTCTCTCTAGATGCATTTCCTTCAATTCAGGATTTCCTTACACAATTCAAGATGATTTTGTCATAATTGAAAGGATGTGGGCATGATATATCTAGTGGTGAATGTATCTTGTTGATTCTATCTAAGTTAAAGGGCCCTTATCAAGTGTTTTCTTCTACTTTCTATTCTACAATGGATGCAATGGGGAAAGATTACAAAATGCCCTCTTTTGAGTTGTTTTGTGAGCGTCTTACTAGGGAAGAGGCCAAGTTGATTCAGTTGGATGCCCTACCTAGTTCTAAGAATCATGCTCTAATGGCTCAATTATCCAAGGATAAAGGAGAGAATAAGAAGAAGCCCAAGACAAAATCATCTTCAGGTAGTAAGAATCCCTCCAAACTGAAGCCGAAGAACAATCAAAAGTCCACTCCATCTCCTTCTTCTACCTCTGGAGATTCTTCTTCCAAGTCCAAGAAAAAGAAAGGAGATCCTTGTTCATTTTGTGGCAAAACTGGCATGATGTAGCTCATTGTTTTAAGAGATTGGAAGCCTTGGAGGAAGCTATTAAGAAGGACAACATTTTAGTGGCTAAGCCTTCTTCCATGGGCAAAGGGAAAGCTCTTTTAGCACGGGCCATTCATTCATCTTCAACCAGTTGGATTCTTGATTCAGGTGCTTCACATCACATGACCAATTCACCTAATCTTCTCGATTCCATCGTTCATACTTCTACTTCTTAGATTGCAATTGGAAACTTTTCACAGATTCCAGTTTTGGGGATAGGCTTTGTTTAGATGCTAGATGGGTGTATTGAGGATGCTCTTCTTGTTCCTGACATTTTAGCGAATCTACTTTACATATATCAGATTTGTCATTCTGGAGATGGGAAGTCAGTTGAGTTTACTCCACAGAATGTGACTATTAGATAGTTGCAGGATCTTGAGAAGGTTGTTGCTATAGGGATAGTTGATTATGAGAACCATTTGTATTGATTTGATGGCTTTGAGTCTCATTAGGTTCATGTTTTGTTGCTCGTTGATTCAATGAGCAAGCTTTGGCATGAAAGATTTGGGCACTTGAACTACAAATATCTTCAACAAATGCAAGCACGCCACTTAGTGGTTGGTCTTCCAAAGATCTCTTGCACATATGGTGTTTATCAAGGTTGTGTTCTTGGCAAGCAACATCAAGATCCTTTTCCTAAGGGTCAAGCTACATGTGCAACCACTCCCCTTGAGTTGGTCCATAGTGATCTCATGTCATTCCCAACTCCTTTTTCAGGGGCCAAGTATGTGCTCACATTCATTGATGATTTTTCCCGACAAACATGGGTCTATTTTTTGAAGCTCAAGAGTGAAGTTCTCACCAACTTCAAGACCTTCAAAACATTTGTGGAGAAGCAGTCAAGTTTTTCTCTTCGACAAATACGCATAGATAATGGGGGGGAGTATGTTAATCGGGCATTTCAAGATTTTTGCAGTGAGCATGGTATTCTTCATCAGCACACGGTTCCTTACACTCCTTAGCAAAATAGTGTGGTAGACAGAAAGAATAGGACTATCAGGGAAATGGCCAATTGTATGATTTAGTCTAGGTCCATGGCTTGCATTTTGGGCCAAAGCTATCAATTCTCCCAACTATATTCAGAACTGTATGCCCCACAAGGCAGTGCAAAATATGACCCTTGAGGAGGCTTGGTCTCATCGTAAGCCTAATGTATCCTTCTTCAGAGTATTTGGGAGTGAGGCTTTGGCATTCATTCAAGATGGTCGGCGTAAATCAATGGAGAAGAAGAGTCAATAGTACATCTTTGTTGGCTATTGTGAGGATGTGAAGGCATACAAATTATTTGATCCTGACACACGAGAGGTTCATTTCCAACTTGATGTTCAGTTTGTTGAGTCCTTCACACAGACATATCCTCCATCATCTTCTTCTTCATCACAACCTACTCAATCTTCTTCAGTGGATGATGCTTTGCTACTTGAGGAATATTTTGATGATGGTCTTGATGCACCTCCTCCTTAGTCAACCACTAGGCCACGATGGGCTAGAGTTACTCTTGAGGAGGTTGGTCCTCTTGTTGGTGATCCCATAGACACTCGTCGCACTCGTTCTTAGACTTCAGGAATCAGTCTTCTGAGTCATGTTGTTTTAGATGATCCTTAAAAGTTTTCAGATGCTTCAGGTATTCCATCTAGTGGGATAATGCTATAGCTGATGAGTATTCTTCTTTGATGAAGAATCATACTTGGGATCTTGTGCCTCTTCCTAAGGGAAGAAAGTTGGTTAGGTGCAAGTGGGTGTATCGTACCAAGTATGCAATATATGGTTCCATTGACAAGTACTAGGCTCGTCTTGTTGCAAAGGGGTTTTCTTAGGTTGAAGGGATTTGGCATGGCTGATTGGAAGCCTGCCCCTACTCCATTCCAGTCAGGTATTGTACTATCTAGTAGTTGCACTACTCCTACAATTAATCCTACCTTGTATCGCCAGTTGGTTGGCAGTCTTTTGTACTTGACACATAGTCGTCCTGATTTTTCCTTTTCGGTTGGACTTGTCTCTCGCTTCTCACAAGAGTCTCATGAGTCACTGGAAGGCCGCCAAACACTACTCATATCGGCATTCACTACACTTCAGGTGCATCTTAGATAGTGGGCTTCACTGACTCAAATTGGGCTGATGATGTCAATGATCAAAAGTTTATTGGCTTTGTCTTTTGCCTTGGTTCTAGTCCTATTGCATGGTCATGCAAAAGCAGATTGCTATTGCATTATCATCGACAGAGGCTATGAAAATTAGAGTGCCATCCATATCTCTCACAACGTAGTGGAGTATCAACGTACTAAGCATATTGAGATCCACATGCACTTCATTAGGCAACTCATCCAAAATGGTGTTCTCAGCTTGGAGTATTTGCCTACAGATCAACAGGTTGCAGACATCTTCACTAAACCTTTGGCATCACCTCATTATCTTCAGTTGCGATCGATGCTTGGGGTGAAGGAAGTTGTCCTTGGGGGGTCTTGAGGAGTCCTCCTTCCTTCAATTTTTAGTTTTCTTTGCAGCTTTTTCTATCTTTTGGAGGGGAGTTTTCTACCACAGGGTTTTTCTCCTTTTCTCCGCTATGAGTTTTTTGTTTGTACATGGGTACCTCATTATGCCTTGTTGTCGAGACCCATCTTTTGTATAGTTGCATTGATTTGTTCGTCCCTAAGTTGCACTTAAGGGGGGATGTTGGTGTGAATAAGTCTTATACCTAGTTTATTCATTTACTAGGGACTTAGGAGACTTAATTCACATGTTAAGTTTACTTAGGATATTAGTTGTATCTTCTAGAAGTCTTAGTTGTCTTATCTAGACTTTACACTTTCCTAGGTAGTTATGAGTTAGTTGTCTCATGTGATAGGGTTAGGACACTTGTCATGATCTTGTCTTATCCTATCTCTCATCCTTGCTTTATAAGCAAGGTCTCTCTAACATATTTTGTATTGTAGAGTATTGCATAGATCATATCGTATCATATTGCAATCCTTGTTTGGTGGAATAACATCTTGTATTGTTGCTTCTCTCTATCTCTTGTGGAGGTTATTTGATGTTGCAGATTGAAGATCTTGGGTTGATCAATTTAAAATAAAGTATATAAATATATTATATTTCTAAAAATTTCAAAAGAAATGAAAGGAAAATATAGAATTGTAAAATTATGAAATAACCTACACATATTTAAAAATAAAAATAAAACAATTAACTTTTAAGTAACTTGAAGTAAGCTAAGAGATATTAGTGGCAACAAGGGATGCAAGGGATGGAGTGTAATAACGTGAGCATGTTAACAAAAATAAAAAAAATAAAATTATTAACTAATTGTTAAGTAAATTAGCATACCTATCTTTAGTAAAATATATATACAAAATACTAAATGTATCATTCTCATACATCAATATCACTCAAATTACAAGTCTAGTAAAACTAGCAATCACATCTTGGTGTGCAATGGCATTTTTTTTTAATTTAGAATTTGTATGGATAGAGCTTAGTATTTAACATTAAGTATAGTAGAATGTAATTGTTAAATATTTTGAACTAAGAATAAAAGCAATTTGAATAAATGTTTGGTTTGTGTAGGAAGATGGAATAAAAGTGCAATGATTATTTTGATAAGCTAAATTCAGTATATTTAAATATGTTTTTCTAAAATATAATAGTTTTTTTTAAACTGTAAATATTAGTGGAAATTTAAAAACAATATTTAATTTTTTACTTTCCTTTTTGTATAAAGTGCAATGATTATTTTGATAAGCTACATTTAGTGTATTTAAATATGTTTTTCTAAAATATAATAATTATTTTTAATTGTAAAATATAGTAATTTGGTATTTTTTTGTTTTTACCCTTTATCATATGAATATGAAGCATATGTTCTAGTGGATATGTAGAAAGAATATTTGATTCTTTTGCTTTCTTTCTTTGATTATTTTAGATTGTGTTTAGATCTTTTTCTTTTTCAATAGTCTTGCATCATGCTAACACATTGCCTTTATGATATAATTTATACACTTTGAATATTAGTGAAAAATTACAAACAATATCTAATAATTATTATTTTAATTTGTAAAATATACTAATTATGTTTTTAAATTTTTTTTTTTACCTTTATAATATGAATGTAAAATATATTTTCAAGTGGAAAGTAGAAAGAATATCTGATTCTCTCTATCTTTCTTTGTATAAAATGTTTTATTCTTTTTAATATTTATTTATTTATTTTATATTGGGTTCATCAAACGGTTAGATCTTTTTCAATGGTCAACCATTATTCTAGCACGTTGTCAACCACCATTCTACCACATTCTAAACCATCAATCATTTAAGTCAGCCAATAATGTTCAAAACCCTTGGGCATAAAAATATAGGCATCTCCAAAATAATATCTCTAAACACATGCAGTTTTATTTTAGAACTATTTAATAATTATTTAAAATTATTTTATAGTTTTAATTTTTTTAAAAATATATATTGATCTTGTTTTAATTTTTTGATGCCTGGTATAATTATAACATATTTTTTCTTTATGTAATTGTAAATTTGTAATATTCTAAAATAATAGCTAAAAAAAATAAATGAGATAAAACTATTTTAACTACATTTCTATTATTTTCATTAATTTTATAATTACAAAATAATTCAAAGATTAATACTGACCATTAAGTAACTATTGTTACAAATGCTAGGGCTTCCCATCCTATCACAATTGAAAAAAATGAAAATCACTTCAAACCCCTCTTCTTCCAAGAATGTAGGCTTATATTATATGAGAAACTTTGAGAGAAGATAACACAACAAAAGCGATCCAAAGAAACATGAGGTAGAAACATGTTATCCAAGCCCATACCCTTGGTCCTCCAAGTTCGCCACCAAAGAAATAACGCCTTAAAACTAAAGCAAGCATGCATAGAACAAATGTAATGAAGAATATAACAAGGGAAAAACTTAGTCCTTCGCTATGAACAAGTAATGCTTCTCCAAGAGCAACTCGATTATATATGGTACCAATCAACCAGGGTATCCCTATGCCAACAAAGAGGTTTGCTGAATTGCTGCACATGTTGAGAAATCATTTAGGAGATGAAAATATTGGCTTAACCCAATAGAATGATTTAAAAAAAAAACAGCTCCAAATAATGATAAGAAATTCTTGTTCACAATTTTCAATTAAAAAAATACCAATAAAAAATCAAACCATGTCATTTTATGTATATTTGAAAACATGACAAGTTCATAATACAATCTTCCCTCGATAGAAATGGTGCCGAAAAGCTCAAACCACGATTTTATGGGACTTACAAGATTATACGGAAGATAGGACAAGTTGCGTATGAGCTGGAACTTCTGGAAAATAGTAGAAGTCGCATTGTTTTTCATGTGTTATGTCCTAAGAGGGCTCTTGGACAGCAGGTCACACTTTTTTCAAAGCTGCCACTACTTGATGATGAAGGGAAATTGATTTTGGAACCCAAGGCTATCATTGATATGAGAGAGAAGAGACTATGAAACAAAGTCATTCCAGACTACTTGGTGAAGTGGAAGAATCTTCCACTTGAGGATGCCACATGGGAAGGAGTGGAGATATTCGAGCGTCCAAGACTGAACTTGCATACGTATGATACTTTTGAAGGCTGGGCGATCATCTGGAAAATCTGATATGTTTAGAAAATTTTTCCTAAGTTTGGACCTGCCAAGATGCGAATGCTAGCAGCCATCTTAAGTTGGGATGAAACCCCTAACTTTATTCTATCAATTTTTCTGTCAGACTCACACTACTCTGATCCCAATTTATTCTTGTTTACGTAGCCCAAAAATCTTCTAGGAGCTGATCGCCATTCTCAGAATTTTAGGAAAAAATCGTATATTGCTGCAGCCCACAGGCCACCTATTCCACCATCTAGAGGCATCTTTCACCTGCGAAAGCCAAGGGAAGTAGTTTGACAAAGCTTTATGACTGGCATAGGTTATCAAATGACTGAAATCTACTGTCCCAGGGACAATATCCACAATTCCAGTCAAATCTGCACCTATAGGTGGCAGCAGTTACTTAGTAGGTTCAGATCTGTCTGAGAGGGTTTTCTCATTAGGTTGCCCATATTCAACTCAATGATAAAGGTGGCAAAGTCACAAGGTTCATATCTCAGTAAACCCTATCCATACCTTCTTAGGCAGCAAAGAATTCTAGACTGCTACTACACACTCCATCATTGCAGAGCCAAGCCCATATTTTTATATACTGTAGGTGCAGTCTCAAATTTGTAACAAAGACGGTGGCCTATATAAGTTGCAGGTTGCTCATCTTTAAAGTGTTTTTTCAATTCCCATTGTTAATTAGTTTCAAGATGCCTAAGTTTGTATACTATATGAGGTTGTATGTTTCAGTTTGCAACTCATTTCTGCTGTCAAAGGTGTTATTTGTGTATCAGCAACTTTATTTTAGGTTCCAGACAAAATTCAAATTGATTATCTATGCCAAGTTGATCTGAATGCTAAATACTGAAGTACTGTAGCTATCTTTCAATATCAAAAGGGCTTAAATTATTATTCAGCTTTCAGTACAGTTTGCAGTGATTTTTTGTTGAATTCATAAATACATAAAATCAGAAAATTACAGACATATTCAAGGATACTACATAAAGCCAAGATCAAGAAGGTTAATTCCACAAGTTCGAAAAAGAAATCGATACTTTATTATCATTGTAACGAGAATGGTCATGAAGAGTATTCTTGCTGGAAGTTACATCCAAAAAATATACCCTCACAAGGAAGGTATTGTTGGCGTTTCAATTCGCACCTCTGGAGTGCAGATTGGAAATGGACAGCTATGCACAGTTAGAATGCTCTTCAAATTAGAAGGGGAAGCTCCCTCTTTGCTGATTATGCTTAAAAAGAACTACTAAACTAAATTGCCAATCTTTTTATCTCAGCTGAGAGCACAAGGTTATAAAACTCTTTGCGTTGTAGCTGAGGTTTTCTCTGGTTTCATAACTTCAACTACAACTAAAGTCTATTCTAATAACACTTCTAACTTCTCAAGTAAATTCAAAGCAAGAGAGTTAGTAGTAAACATGGAATGATTGCTAAACACATAAACTTCAAATAAACTCGCTTTCAAAATACCCTTGAAGAATCATTGTACTTTTGAGATGTATGCTGAAATACAGATTAAGCAAGTTAAAGATATGAGACAATAACACTGAAAGATTTTGAGACCGTGGATCAAAGCAAGGTAGGCATAAGATTTATTTCCTCAAATTCCAACAATAATAACACATCTGGGATAGTAGATTGTAGCAAAAGTAGGCATACAATATGTGATCAAACCAAATTACACTTGACAAAGCAAACAGATACTGAATGGCAAACTTGCAAGCAAAATAGGCGCAACAATTTTGTTACCACAACAATGGTTAAAAAATATAAATGGGCAAAAGGCTTCCCTTATTTACACACAAACAAAGGAGTAGGGAACCCTAAAAACTCCTTGTTTTAACAATCAGTCTTGCTAACATGCAAGCTTTATTTCTAATTCTAAATAAAAGATAACTAATAGTTAATTGGAATTGCTAACATCAGTTAACTAATCTAACACTAAAAAGAGCTCCAACTATACAATAGATAACTCCAAAGAATAAACATGCATGAAAAGAGGACAGCAAGTTAAACTTGGAAAAGACATTGAGTTAATTGCTATTTTAAATTGTATCCTTGGAAAACGTTGCATGCCTCAAATGGCAGTTCACTCATCCACAACTTGAGCAATCATATCCTCCAGAAAGTTGTTAACTGCCTCTTTGTTAGGAACACTGATACTCTTCAGAACAATGTACTATCTTTGCAACATTTCTTCACCATCCACGATCATATTTAGAAAATCTTTTCTCTTTTCAGCTGCTTCATAAAATCTTGCTAACATTGTTGGAATTTGATTCATTTGACAAACACCAAGATCACCATGAAAACTACTACAAATAACGCTTCAAAATTTCGTCTGTACTTCATCGAGATCAAATTATGTGCCATCCTCATGTCGATATTGGCAAGGGATCTATCATACAAATGTACTTACGAACTTGAGAACACTAGCAATCTTTTGTCTATACTCGGTCAGTTTTGCAGATATTCCTTAGTAAGTGTTTACTTTGAAGAGATGTTCTCTCCAAGCGAAAAGCTTCTTCTTATGTTCTTCTGCAATAACTGAATCATAAGCCATTTTCAAGTCAGAAATGATGATCTTGTCTCTTGGCTTCCTTTCTGCTATGTTCTACTCTGACTCCTAGATTCCTGATTGTAGATCGTGGGTGTTGTACCTCAATTGGTACATCTCTGCAAGTATAAATCTGCCCCTAGTGATGAATTCTTCTACCCAATCTCTCAGATGTTTCCCATATATAACCAACTGACTTAGTTGAATTTTTGCAAATGACTTTAGAATTTGTGGAAGCAAAGCAGTGATGTGTGAAGTACCATGAAGTAGATTGGAAATGTATTGCCGCAGTTGTCAATTCTCAGCCTTGAGGGCTGCCTTGTCTTCTCCATCCTTGAGCACTCTCTCCTTCAAGTTAATTGTTGCAACCTCAAAGCGACTCACATTAGCTTGCCAAGTGCTTCTACCAAGATTGGCTTTGACTAATTTGAAGTCATCAACCTCAACCTCATTGGTGTTCTTTTCTTTCGACAGTGTAACATTCTCAATGACAACTTCATTATCAACATTTTTCTCCACATGAACCTGCTTCTTGAGTTTCTTTTTTGTTGTGTACTGGTAGATGTTGTCAAACTCTACAAATTCCAACTGATAAGAAGGCTTATTCCTCTTCCTATCTAGGAGGTTCTCAAGCCAAGACGAAGAGTCTTTGCTAACTTCTCTGGGAGGATTAGCTCTAGTCACATCAACACCTGATCAATAATTTGGTGTTGAGATGTCACGAACTAGTGAATCAAGCTCTTAATCTATGTGAATAGGAGAAGGCTGCAGTGATGACGAAGGAATAGGAGATGAAGGATCTTCCTCAACTTGTGATACTGCCTCAACTAGAACTTACAGTGCATCTGCTGATTGTTCCTGTTGATTCTCATTTTTCTTCAAGCTCCTTGTATTTCTGCTAATCTTGGCACCTTCAGGCGGATTGCTCATTGCTTTAACTTTGGGTTTCCATCTAGAAGAGGAAGGTAGTGGTGGATGAACCAATGGCGGCTCTGCAACTAGAATGACTACCTTTCGTGTCCTCTTGCTACCCAATAATAGTTCTTTGTTCTTGACAATCTGGCTTGTTCTTTCCTTAATCGAGGTGCTCTCTTTAGTGTACCAATCAATTGGTTGAAGTGGCTGCTGATCAACCTGATCTCTGGCATATGTGGGAAGTAGGACTTCTCCATCATCATCTGACAAACCCTCCACATCTTTTGATAAGAAATCGACAATTTGATGAAGACTAAGTCTACTGTAATAGCGCTTGCGCACTTCAAATTCATCTTCACAATTGACCCAAAAATCTTCCATTGTAGGTTTATGTGAATGATTCTGACCAAGACAAGTTGCCAAGAGACCCCAAGCATCATATGAACACCTTTCTTTGAAAACTTTGAGATTAAGCTTTGATAGTTCATTGCTCATCAACTTAGCATCAGCTGTTGATTTGCATCTATATATGCTCATTTCAAATGGGAAATTAACGAAAGACTTGCATTTGTTATGCAAAAAGGTGTGCACTTCCTGTACTTTCCTTAAGAACTCCATGGATACTACCTTATCCGTTGGATATCTAGGTAGCATAAATGGATCACCTGAGTAGCCATATACTCTAATATAGGAGAAAGTGGGAAATTGGATAAACCAATCAGCCCAATCTGCCATCACCAATCTGACATTTGCTAAAAACCATATATGCAACTCACTGTCAAGATCACACACTCTATGCATCAAGAAAAGGTCGTTCACCAGCTTGAAATGTCGCTCTGATTGTGTGAACTCTAATTGTAGGTAATGCTCATGTACATGCTGAACGCCCAGAGTTCCCACGACATTCAAACCTCTAAACTTGCCTTGAAAGGCCATTAGATATACGAGGTCACGTGGAATTCATGGGCCTTGAAGAACCCTGTCACCTGGTTGAATGGCCAGTATTCAAGATTTCAGTTTGTAATGCAGTCTATGCCTTTCAGAGTGTTTAGATCAACTACTGGATGTACTTGATGTAAGTCGGTGTCAATTGTTTTCAAGAAATCATGAATCAAGACCGATTTGGTTTTAATTTGGATTGAAGAGAACTGCATATTGAAAAACTCGACTTTTGACTGTGTACACGGCTATGTTTGAACAAGTTCTACACAAAAGCTAAAAATAGCTTTGTTGAATCTTCTTTAGAAAAAGGAAGATTTTTATTCCTACCACCATTGACTTTGTTGTCTTCCTTTGGATACCCACCATTGTTGTGAATTCTCTTCAATTATTACTCACTAGGTTTTCCATTAGTCATGTTAATTTGTTTTGTAGAATCCGACTTCCCCAACTTCATGAGTTTGTCATCTACCAAATGATGCTAGGGGAGTTTGGGGAATTGAACAATCAACATTAAGCAAAAAAAATGTTTCCATTTTGTTTGTTGGCTGTAACATTTTAGGTTCTTAGCTATGGGGACATTCAAATTCATATTCAAATCACTTTCTCTCAAAATGGTATCTTTGACATATGGAAGATTTTTGTTTTGAAGACTAGCAATCCAAGCAAGTTCCAATTATGAAGTTAAAATTGAAGGTAGTTACAAATTGCAAGTGCCATTTTGTTCCCATGCCTTGATTCCCAATAGGTGTGCCCATGTGAAGAAAGATTTCCAAGCAAGAGAAACATTCTAGTGACAAGTACCAAAGTTATTTCCTCTCCAGTGGTGGTGGTGAGCTATAGGAGGCATCTCAATTGTTTCCCAAGGACTTATCATTTCAGAACATGCCTGAGATAATGCATCCCATGGAACACTAAATTTTAGGAAAATGTTAGTGAGTATTCCCGTATTTGGTTAAAACATACGTTAGGCCCATAGGGAAGAGGCTAGGATAATTAAATATTATTATCCAAATTGATTCAAATAGTTATTTACAATGATTTATCCACGCCATGATCTGAAGAAGCTATAGACATGCTTAATTCTAAGATGACAAAGTGAATCATAAGAGGATGAGATAAATACTTACCATGTATGGCATTTTTTGAATTGTTATTTTTCAACAAGGTAAAGGAATACATTTAGAACGTATTGTGGTGGAGGTGATTAGTTTTTAAAGGTAAAATGTGGATTATGTTGTTTAGCCATGACAAGTGGTATAGGTTTTATTAAACTTATATTCCAAGATAAAGTGTATGTCATACTTATGTTTTGGCTTGAGAAAAATTGTCATGTTTTCCAAGAGTGGATATAAGTGCTCATAAATATTTAAATCGATGATGCAAATTATTATTTGCCATATGACAAGTTCATAATACTCCTAAAACTTGATTTTGTTCTAATATTTTAAATTTATGTCTTTTAAAGTTGAACATTTTTCCTTCACATCTGCAAGCCTTATGTTTGTGTAGGAAAGGTGAAAAGTACTATTGGATGCAAAATATTGGCATGGATTTATTCTACTCTATTAGTCTATGTGGAGCCAAATCAAATATTCCAAGCTATACAATTTCCAACAAAATACTAAGCAGGAAATGGATCTGATCTGTGATGTCCCCTGTCCTGATTTGCCCTATACTTTTCCCACAAATCACAAATTACAATGAATTAGGGTTAGGGGTTCATCTTACCAAATAAATATTTCTTGAATGATGCAATCTTGGATTGGAATCTTGCAATCACCACATGAACAATATATGCAAATATGTATATGTGCTTATTAGAGTTAGACAATCACATCCATAGATTATCAACAATGCAAACATATTAGAATTTTGGGAGAAGAGACATGATGGGTCCACCCAAAGCCATATACCAAGCCTAAGAGGGTGTATACCACAGCCCTCCCCCTTGGCGATTTGTGTCTGCTTTCCCCATCAATGCTTTGACTCTCTGAAGACACTTGCCATCTTGTGGAATTGAGCAGAGGTCGCAAGTGGGATTTTTTGGCTCTTACCACTCCACCGCAGGCCCTTCCTTCTTGTGGAATTGGGCAGAGGTCATAAGTGGGCTCTTTTGGCTCTTACCACTTCACCCTAGGCCCTTTCCACAAGGTGGGTTTGAGACACTCAAGCAGACCACATATTCTACCACAAGACATATACTAAAATATTATTTATTATCCATAACAAGATATATACATATGTAAAGCAATGAATGACAGAAAATATCTGATATACCACTATCTATGCAATTACGTTACTGTTATAGCCATAGAATGCAGATGCAATTATTTGGTGTGTAGATAATTATTCTTGATGATCTGCTGTAGATATCAGTCTAAAGATATATCTTCAATGCTGTTCCATTTCCCTTAACATTCAGAAGATGTTGCTTAGTACAAATCCAACGAATAAGAATCTACTATCTATATTCATCTTAAAGAATCATACTTCTAAGACTCAATAATTGCTGCAAGCATCAATATTGCCTAATCGTATAATATCTATCTATATATGCATATATTTCATTATATGTGTATGAATCTATACTTAACTTACTTCCCTTATCATTGATTATTATTTGTCTTCATATATCTCTTATTTAAGTATCCTCTTCTTCCTCATGCCCCTTGATATTGGCTCTAATTCCAAATGGTATTTGGTTTCTTCCCTTCTGCTATTCTATTCAGATCTCTCTATTAGAATTTTGTTGTTGTAAAATAGTCTGATATCCTCCTTCCTTGTCTGCTATTCAATCAGTCGCTGATGGTATCAATAGTGATTACTTCTGAAAGTAGATTTATTTCTGAATACTCCCTTATTCGCTATTTATATCTCTGCATTTACCCATCCCTTCATGTCCTCCAAATGGTTTGGTCTTTTCCTTATTGTTATCTCCTAGAAATGCACCCTATGCAAAGTTATGAAAAATTGAGCTTTCTAGAGAAACATGGGATCATTTCAAGGCTGTGGGTCACCTAAAGTTGAAATGAACCTCCAGAGAAGGCCGGCTTCCTTTGGTATCACCTAAACTACTGATTCTATAAAGGGAAAGAGAGAAGAAATACATAAAAATAGAACTAAACCCTATGGTGATACACTGAACTGATAAGAGCAATGGAATACTTGATTTACACTTGAAAAATGACAATGATCATAAGATTACACATCAAATTTTGTAAAGCTTTGCATTAATGTTTCACAAATAGGTTCGATTCACACACTTTTCAAAAAGGAAAAAGATTTTCACAGATTGGAATCCATGTGTGACTATGTGAACACAGTTTGTGATTTGTATAATGATACTTTTGCAAAGGAAGACATGGAAACAAAAGATAAAGCTATAAGGGAATAGAAGAAATTCACAAAATAACTTGATCATAAACTTGAAATGCTCAACACTTTGCAAGAACAAGATGGTAATTTTCTGTCATCAACCAAGGTAACCTTTGTATATTATGCTCCAGATGAGTTACAAAAGTGTGCAAATCTGGGAAAGGATCTGAGAAAATCACTAACTCTCCAGAATGCACCATCCGAACCCCCTACAAAGAGGCCCAAAAAGCCATATATACAAAAGTCCTAGCCCCTTAGGGCTTACAAAAATATCCGCGTTCAAAAAGATTTGCCCCTAGATCTTTTACATGAAGTTAATGTTGCATTCAAGTGTATCCCTGCTGTCCATGTCGGTGTGAAGGATCACCCTCGGGAGAAGTCTTCTAATCTTTTGCAACCACAATATTAACTTCATGGCCTCTGTGTCCACCCTCGAACTTCCCTGCCGAACTGCCTTGAATGCCCTGAGGTACTATCATTAATGTCTATCGACCCTTGCCAGTTGACATCCCAGCTGTCCCTGCAGTCTCCGCCCTTCTGTTTACCGACGACACCTCCTGGATATCGAACTGATCCATCGCTTTATTCTCAGAGCAAATCCACGTTGCTTATGTTCCCTTGATCTTCTTCACAGGGGTCAAATTGCCACGACTCTCCTGTAGCCTCCTTCAACTGGCTGAACAGATGTTACATGGGATCGCTAGACGATCAAAGAACACTCAAATTAAATCACATGTCGGTGAGACACTTACTGTGTCTCCCCGATGCGATTATACTCTACAGCAGCATCGGCAAGCATACATTGTCGGTGAGAGTTTACATCGAGCTGTAAAAGTCATATCGACATCCCTGAAACCATCGGCAAGACCATCGCTATCGGCAAGACACAATTCTCTCGGCAGGACCCCATAGCGAGCTCCTTTCTTCTCCTCGAGCTCACTTCATTTCGGTAAGACCCTATCGGGTCGGCGAGACATCTTGCCGAAGCTATCTTGTTTCGGTGAGAGCTTACCTTCTTGTGCACAACGGTCGGCGAGACTATCGGGTCGGGGAGACTTCTCCCCGAACTCAAAATATTATACCGAAGGCACCCCTCTGTCAGCAAGACCTTCCTCATTCGACCAGACCTCAAGCCAAACGCAATATCTTTCGGCGAGCCCATTTCATCTCGACAAAACCCTATCGGGTCGGCAAGACATCACAGCGAGCACCTTTCTTTCGTTGATGCCTCTTTCATGTCGGCAAGAGTCCACCCTGTCAGTGAGACTTTTACCCCTTTGCTAGCCCCTGTCGCTGAGACCTCACATATCGGGAAGACTTCTCCCCGAGGTTATGCCCTTTTGCCGAGACCTCAGCAGTCGCCAAGACGTTACACCGAGCCATGAACCCTTGGCGAGACCTTTCCTCCTCACTCAGACCCTATGCCGAAGGCATATCTCTTGGCGAGATCTCCCCGAGCTCCTACCTGTCGGCAAGACCTCACCCTGTTGGTGAGACTTTATAGCAAAGCCCCCATACACACCGAAGGCATCCTGCTTTGGCGAGACCACCAACGGTCGCCGAGACTTCATGCCGAAGGCTTCCTTTCTTGGCAAGCTCGAACCTTCTTTCGGGGAGACCACCTCTTGTCGGCAAGACGTCTTGGCGAGCCCAAAACCTTTCGCCGAGAGTTCCCTTCATTCGCCGAACACCGATGTCTTGGCGCCTAATTGGGCCCGTAAGTAAAAATCGGGCAACACTTATATATCTCCCCATCTGAGTGAAACGACACATCTCTTAGCAAGGGGGTACCTCTTGGAAAGGCATGACTCTTTGATTTCCTTAATCACTGCATTTGAAGTATCTGTTATTTATTAATTATTGCCTCCACTTTAATCGCTGTTATATCAGGTATTTAAGCAGATCGTGTTATTTGTAATTTCTCCTAAACGCTCCTTACTAACACTCTCTTCTGTCTTATTTATATGCATACTATGTGCTTCACTTGAGGGAGGTCGGCCAAGCTAAATCATTAAATCTTTTAAATGCATTTGTCCAACCATAAGGTGGTCGGCTCTATTTAGAAGGCCAGCCTTTCTAGCGAGTTGGTTGGCCACTTTGAATTATATTTAAATCCCTTTGTTTTGGTGTAATGTCTTCA
This sequence comes from Sequoia sempervirens, assembly GCA_007258455.2. Lineage (NCBI taxonomy): Eukaryota > Viridiplantae > Streptophyta > Pinopsida > Cupressales > Cupressaceae > Sequoia > Sequoia sempervirens. The sequence continues at coordinate 38,676 of VDFB02375853.1, read as the reverse complement.
TGAGTCAGCCTTTGTTTTTTTGGGAGGTATATTCCCATGACAGGGCATGACATGATCTCTCTCCTTGTTACAAAGCAAATGCAATAGTGGAAAATCCAATAGATGTCAGCTATATGTGCAATCTCGGGTAGACTTATTTGCAATAAGAATGAGTTTTCTCTTGGAAGAAAAGCATCTCTCGGCCAAATCTATAAATGTGTCCTCTAATCTTCTATGTTCTCTAGTGTCAAATGTTGATTTCAAGTCTGAAGTCTTGTATGATTCATTGTCTGTAAATTTAGAGAGGTGCTTGCAAGTAGAAGTCCTCTCCATGATCTAAATGTTTCCATATTTTTTTACGTAATTTTAGGGGATGAGTGATTTGTCTTTAGGGCTACATTTTCTATCTCCATGATATTTTTGGTTAGTCTTTTGTCACATCAATTGTAAAAGATTTCTATTAATAATGGGGCTGTTCGTTCATTTATGGATTATTAAAAAATGTTTGGTCATGTGAAGTTTCTTGAGTTTTTGAATTGCAATGAATTGAAATTGCATCTAGACTAATGGGATCTTATATGCAGTTTTGGTTCTCTACACTTAGTTGATTCATCCTATCCTTTTGGCTTAGACTTTGCTACACCCTTACAAAACACATGTTTGTACTTACCTTTGCCCATTAGTCATCATGATTGATTGTTAGTATGTGTTAAAAAAATTCAATTTGTGGTCTTCCCCATCAGTTTGCAAGGTTGTCATGGTAGTCTTTGTTTTCCGACGAAGGACTTTCACGAGTCGAGGAGGATGCAACTATTTGATATGAAATAAGGATGGGGTCCGAAGGTTGTCTGTGACATCAACAAAGTATGAAATTGACTTAATTCATGGAAGACATACTTTTGGAGTGGCTTGGTCACAGTTTTTCTACCAATAGTCTTAAACTTGGCTCAAGAGAGTGAGAATTTTGCCTAGCTTATAGAGGATGACAATAAGTGATGCAATCTGCTCCTTGTCGCACATTTGTGATGGATTAAGCATCTATAAGTTCCAGCCAATATGGTAAAATTGATTAAGTGGCCAATATCTTTTCCTTAACACAAGTGAGGGTAAACTCTGCCTATAACATAAGAAGCTGGAAAACATAAATGTGGGTGCACTTTTGTAATAATTTAGCCACACCAAAACTTCATCTAAGTAGCATAAATGGTTCATATTTAAACCCAAAGTCAAAGCATAGTCTAAGTGGCACAAAATTCTACCTAGACTTATAAAAATGGGTCAAATTGGATGAAAGTTTCACCTAAATGAACTAGGGTACACTTTTTACATGGAAAAGCCACACTAAAGATGTTTCTGGAAAAAAATAATTTACTTGACCTGTCAAGCATATTTAATTTTGCTTCTTCTGATCATTTTGAAGGATGAGTGCAATGAGTTTGCAGAATAGACCGATGAAATAATACTTATGTAATAATCATACATATAGAATATCTTGGATAGCATAGTTCCAGGAATGAAACTACTTGCAGAATGGTGTGTGGGTAGATGTGTGTAATTTTGGTATAACTTCTTTGAGCATAAATAATTGCAAACTATTCATATTTGTTAATGTAGTGTAAACTCTTATTCTCAAGTATATGCTCATGAAAGAGCATATTATCATAATAAGTGTCAACGGACTGCAACCAGATTTGGAGAAATGTTATGAAAGAAGCATATGCTCACATAAAGGTCATAGAAGTATATGCTGATATAACAGTAAACTTGGGAAACAAAATGAGATGATGCCACACAAATAAGCTTGTTATTGAGATGAGATTCCCGAGAAAGCAAACCTGCATGTGATATTTGCAATGGCAGAATCTGCTGTTATTTGCCGTTCTGCTGCTATCTTGCTTGCAACCATATCAGGCCATGAGGTTCCACTTGCAAGAGCTGTGAAAGCTATGACATATGGGTTTATTCCTGCAGATATTAAACAGTGCAGAAAATATGTAAATTTTATGTAAATCATGCTATCAAGAATAGATAAACTCCTAATGCATAAAAAATTAAAGATTTTGCTAAAAAAAGTAGACAGGAAGAACAGAAAAGGAACCTGTTACACAGCTTATCAGATCTGTAAGTTTAGTAAGAACATATGAAATCCCAGTTATACAACACAGGGAAACAGTGAAAGCCAACCATCCATGAGCAATGTCAGAAGGGGGAACAAAAGCAAAAAATATCCTCCAAGGAAGATTTATTAATCGCCAAAGTATTTTTAATGATCGAAGAAGAACCCCACTATTCTTTTTTGTTTCACAGTCTTCCATCTGCTTATAGGAAAAAAACATAAAGATGTAGTGAAAATGAATTACACCAAATTTTATCATTGTATTCTATCATATAGAAGAAAGTCTCGCCCTTTTTTTGATGTAGAAAAACATAGAAATAAACATTTGTACAAATATTAAAATTTGATTTTCTCAATGAAAGCAACTGTGAACACACAACATTCTTCACAAAAGACTGGCCTACAGGCAATGGGAGAGAAATTGCATGTATAAATGTATTTACTTTAAATATGAAGTACTTTGTGCTAAAAAATAAATTTAATTATTTAAAAATTTCTTTGTCAATTAGCATTCACACAATAGGACATATTCCAAGGAAAATGAGATCATGGATTTACACCCCAGAAGATCATACCTAACCAAAAAATGCAATTTCCTATCATACAAGAAATTTTTAACTAGCAACCAAAATCAATTTATTTCTCAATTGTATTTACAGAATAGCCTGTACTGGAGACTCAAATGAGAAATTATGCATTTTAAAATTATTGTAATGAACCAAATTAGTAATCTTATGTTGTCAATTGTCACTGTATAGGGTAAAATCTCTCTGTACAATAGATACTCCCTCTCACTCTTCCTATCTGGTACAATAATTATCCACTCTCACTCTTCCCATCTACACATTCATCTCATATTTTTTATGTTCTTTCTGACCAATGTAATTTTTTGTGTATATTTATGTATTGGCATATATCATGTGGTGTCAGAACCTTCAAGGACTCTTATGGCCTTGGGCCTTGGACCTGTGGTTCATTTTGAAGTTTTAAATTCCATTCTCCAGCCAAATTTGTTTTCCTGGCCTGTGGCTGGTACATTTTTTCAGAATAATGGTCCATATCTCTCAGCCCATGGCCTATACCTCTGGCTAACAAATATCTAAAACAGATCCTACCCAAAGTAGCCTTACGTAATGCAGAACCCATATTAAGAATAGGATGTTAATATATAATTATTCATATTACACAATGGATAAAATTATCCACAAATATGATTAATAGGACATTTTTGGGTAACTCTCATTAAATAAATAGTAATAGAAAATCCTTTTAAACAAGGGAAATATTGTGCTTCAGACCTGAGAATCGGAGAGCTATGATGACTTCATGAAAGCTGAAAAGAAGTGAGAGTTACGTGACAGAATTAATAACCCCATGGAGACTCCAAAAGAATCTAACTTTTCTCCCTCTAAATCTAACCCTTGAATGGTTTTTTTAAGGATGGTTTCTTCTTTTTCTCTGCTATCCACCTTGTTCCAAATGTCAGCAGATTCTGAAAGATTTCTTTTAGCCATCTCAAGAACATCAGTGGGAGAGTTTTTGGTAGTGTTTATAGAGGAGAGAGACTCACCCATAAGAGAGGAAGCTAAAGACAAATTAGAAATAGAATAAGAGTCATGCCATGTCCGCTTTTCAGGATAAAAATAATTGGAAGACTCATAACCTATTTCTTTATTTCCTATAAGCTAAGGGATAAAGTTAGGGAAATAATTTAAAAATAATATGCTAAGTTAGTCATATTAACTCTATTTTAAAACATTGTAAGAAAGCCTAAATATTACTATTGGAAAGTGGGCCATCTAAATGGAACATAATAAGGCCTTATCTAATATTTTATTAGAGTGTTTAAGTGAATGCTTTTGGAGTATATTGAAATGATAATTGATATTCAATATTCATTATTTACAAAGGAGAGGAAAACTTCTTATATAAAGAATTACAAGATGATGTTTCTAAAAAGAAACAATTGTTAACTAAAGCAAACTAAAGCAAATAACAGAAAGATACTAAAAGCTAATTGAAGCAAACTAAGTTAACTAAAAGTAAACTACCAACTAACTAAAAGCTAAGATGACCATTAACTATTACAATATTACTTTAATACCCTTGCTTAATGGTCATCCTACTAACTACACCAAGCTTATCCCAAAATTTTACAAATTTATCCGGATTGAGAGACTTGATGAGAATGTCTGCAGTTTGATCCTCAGTTGGAACATACTGCAACATCACAAATCCATCTTCAACAAGTTGGCGGATGAAATGACATTGAAACTCAACATGTTTGGTTCACTAGTGGAAGACTGAATTTTTGGCAAGCTTTAGCACCCCTTGATTGTTACAAAATGTTGTACCCAAGCCAAATTTTTTGCTTCATTAAGGCATTTTGCTTAAAAGAGTCTAAACTTTGTTAAAATGATGTCAAAATACAGTTTTTAGGCAAGTCAAGTATGGACTTGGGTCAGTGCCATGTCAATTGTTAGCAGCAATTGGTTAGTACCTGGAGCTTAGAACCTGAACCTGGGACTTAGAGCGAGATATATCATGATGGAGAAGTGCTTCACGACGATATTATACCCCTGCATGGCCATTTCAGTAGCAAGAAAGGTGTTTACGGAAGATGAAATAGATGAAGATTTTTAGCAAAAAGCAAATTTGTGCCCCTGTAGCTCAGGGGTGCCCTTCTCTATGAAGGTCCAAATCTTGTTGCATGTGCTTGCAAATACATTCAATCTCGTCAGAATTAGCCCACCTTTCTGACAAGCTGTCAAGTGAAGTCATCTGAGTTGCAGAACTCTGACAACTGAGGTCAAAAGCTAAAGGTACAACAGGTTGCATGTCACAGAGGATTGTTAGTTCATAGCTTTCTGCGCCCCTGTAGCCCAAGGGCGCCCTTGAATTTGGCCCCTCAAATGATTGAATATGTAGATGCTGTCTCCCTGAGATCTTTTCTAATCTAGTCTAGCTTCGTAACGCACCAGTTCGCAAGTCAATCTGACAGTCTAAGTGATCGTAGCAGAGATTCTACCAGACACGTAAATCAGAGGATGGAGAAATGTAGTATTACACACCTGTACCTCTGTAGGCAAGGGGCACCCAGCCTTTAGGCCTGCTAGATGGGGTTTTTAGCTTTCGCAGTCTTCACGAGACTTGTGCAGAATTATTCCAGCTATTCAACGAGCCTAGCCGTCAGCCTTTGGGATTTGGAAAATGCTCGTACGTGTGAGGTCTGTGTAGAATGCTGAAAAGTGAAGACAACCGAAAAATGACTAAGTATAGTGAATACATTTCCCCTTGGAAAAGGCGTCCTCTTTAAGGTCTTAGAAGTAGTTTTCTTGCTTCGTCGCCTCCAGAGACATCTCTTGCAAGTTGATCTAGCTACATAGAGAGATAGATGGTGCACAAATCGGAGCACTCTAGCTCCTAGTGTCAGGGGTCAAAATAGGGTATTTGGATGAAAGTTACATTTTTGATAAAATAGTGTTTGAGCCTTCATAGGCTAGGGGCACCCTTACTTTTGGGGTCCTTAATGCAGCTTTCAGGTGCCTTACATACAGTCATTGGATGCGGAATACTTCCAGTCACACAGTGAGCCTATCATCTAGTCAACAGGGTTCATCATTCACCGGTAGCAGCAGTTTAAGCGTCAGATGGGGAAATGGGGAAATGGCCAAGTCTGGAGACCTTGCATCAATTTAATCAAAGGCGCCTAATTTTTTGGGGTGTCAAATGTTGTTTTTAGCAGTTGCAGCTCCTAGCAGACATTTCATCCTTGCTCTGCAGGCTTCGCGATGGATATCTCAGCTTAGTCATAGCATCACTCAGTACCTAATTTCTTAGAGCTGAACAAGGGCAACTGTAACTTTGCAATCAGCTATAAAATAGGAAGTTAGCAAAAAAGTTAATGACTCTTGCAAATGGATGCCTAGAGGGTCAAATAGCGACTTTTTGGAATCAGTGAAGTTTGCCGAGTGCATTCAGATGCTTTGTTTTTTTTTTTGTCAACTAAATTAAAATAATATTTAATATTTATTTTGCATGCTAGCATGAAAGGTGGTGATTTTTCTCAATAATTCCTTATTGGTGCCTTTTTAATGCTAAGATCCAAATTCACATGTAAAGGCAAGATAAATATTTTTATTATTATTTTAATCCAAGACTCTGAGTCAGTATTGGTTCAAATGGAGGGGGTCCAATCAGAATCATTCTTTTTCAGTCAGGGTTTTGAAATCTTGCAGTCATCCTTTATGGTGCATTTTTTCTCTATTTATTCATGGCCTCCATTAATTCATTCATCCAGCTTTAGTAAAACGAATTTCTTACTAGAGTTGGACGAATTTCATCAGCAATCAGTGGTAAAGGCATCAAAATATTCCATTTGTAGGTACAAGTCCAAATTTATCAGCGAATTTGAAGAAGTGGCCTTTTTGACAAAGAAAAGCATAAAAAATGTCTTTCTTCTTCTTAAATTCTTCCAAATTCTCGTCTTAAATTCATTTGCATGTTTGAAGAAAAGGAAAATTTTGACAAAGCAAATCTTGTGGATCGATTCAGCATAGCTTCCTTAGTAAAACCCATGTGCTATAATTTTTTAGGAAAATTTACTCCAGAGCATCAATTCTCGAAGCTCTAATTTTCTAACCTGAAAATTCCTTGCATGGTTGAGTAGAAGTCAATTTTTTGCATTTCTAACATTTTGGGTTGTCTTAGAATCTTTTTCTTGGACGAAACCCATATCTCATATTTTCTTCCCTGAAAATTGCCCTTTGATAGGCTATTTTTAGCTTTCTAGAAAACTTGTCAGAATATAGCCATGTTCACAGTCAACAGGCAAGTTTTTCAAAATGCAATACACTCAGCTCGAATTCAAGACCAAGTTAGTCTTGACTCATGACTTCATCGGGACAGTTGATACGAATCTACATAAGGTGCTTCCAGAAGCAGTCTTGGATTTAGTCAAGATTAGAGATTCGATACTTCAGAACATTCAGCAGTTCGGGTTGCTTGAGGCCACTTCCATTCCTATCTTAGTTCATTGTGTAGAGTTTGTAATGTCTTGTGTTAAGCATTACAACTCTGCTACTCACGAGATAGTGTTAGTAGATGGACGAGTGATATGCAGTCTCAAGCCCTTGGATGTCAAAAGATGTTTTAGTATTCCTCAACACCCGAATAGTCTGGTCATTTCCATGGAGCAATGTGAGCGAGCATTCAATGTTGATATGGACAAGTGTCAAATTAAGATGGCAAAAAGATGGTTGAAGCAAAAGAACAAATTGCCAAACAATGTGGGTCGTGGTGAATACAAGGATGAGTACGCGATTCTGATTACACTTTTGAATTGTGTCTCAAGTCATGCAGATGCAAACATATTTCAGCCTTGGATGTATTACATCATTGGTCGAATCATCTCTAGGAAAGAGCATTATGACTGGGCATCCGTCATCAGTGACATTCTCCACGAGCAAATCACCAGTTTTCTAGTTGCCCACAAGTTTCACATGTGTTCTTACCTCATATAGTTGATTGCTTACCAGGGTCAGTTTAGAGGGTTGAACACGGTGGGCATACTTAGTGTTCAAAAAGTCTACCACTACTATGTGTTAGGGTTAGAGATGGCAGATATCTAACAATTAAATGCAGATTTTAATTGATAAAACAGAGAAACTAAAAAACACATAGAATAAATCATAACATAAAGAATTTAACGTGGTTCACCCAATCTGGGCTACATCCACCAAACCACAGCCATCCAATACTTTTATTATCCAGTAAAAACCCTATTACAATCTTGCAAATAATCGCGTTTTTCATCATATTGTACTACCCAACCGAACCCCCTTTTACCATGGGCTATACAGTATAGCATGATCAGTCGCCACACACCAACACTATGACCAGCTTGAGTTCACTAAGGCTGAACATCAATTCAAACGTGTTCACGAGGCTTTCTTGACATAGACAGTGAGAAACTTGGACCGGGAGTTGCATGTTCGTATCTTAGCGGTTGCTAGAGCAATCATGGTTGATTGGGCGGACTGGTTCATTCAGTTCCCTACATACACCTACATCTGCGTATATGGATTTACAGGAAATCCAACCATGCTTCCATGCTATCCTTCGGATAGGACAGTTTTCATGGAGTTCCTGAGGAAATTACATGATGTTCATCATCATTTGCACCGAAAACATAAACAAGCTACCAACTTTCCTATGTAGTTTCGAATCTATTGGTGCAAAACGGCAATTGATGCTAAAGCTACAGGGCAAGAGTTAGAGAAGTTTCGTCTCAAGTACCTTGTTGATGCATGCGCCTATGATCCCTGTGTGATGAACCCAACTGGCTCAAAACTCCAAACCCCTGTCTTTTAATTTGTTTGTTGTGTTTTTGCTTTTTTTTGAGAAAATTTTCCAAAGTAAAATAGAAGTGGTGCACCAGATAAATGCTTACAAAAAGTAAATTTAAGCTAATTTCTTCAAAATGAAAGTATAGAAGTTATTTTTTAACTAAAACAAATAGATCACAAAAGATAGATGTACCCGAAAGCTTCCAGATTTTTTATTTAAAAAAGCCGATCAAAATAGTGAAGAACTGATGAAATCTGGAGTAGAAAGTTACAGATTGCAAAATTCAGTCTGAAAACTGAAGCCAAAGAGAAGTACAGGTAGGGCGCCCAAGATCAAGAAGAGAAACCCTGAAAGAAGGTGTTTCTCCAAGAAATGTCAAAAAACCTTATTTGCATGAGCCACGCCCTTCAAAGAAGCCAAAATTCCCTTTCAGAAGGTACGGCCATGAAGAAAGATGCCTGGCAGATGAAATGAAGTCGCCATATCTCAAACCCTCCTGAAAACTGACGAAGGAACCCAACAGAAACACAGATCTAGTTCAATAGAGACTTCTGAATGAAGCTCTCACCAATGCACTACTTCAATTGGTCTCTCATAGTCTCAGAAATGCTTCAACACTAAAGAGATTTCGTTCTCCAATGGAAATTTGCTCAAACCCTGATCACAGAGGCAAAGCATGAAGAAACCCTAAGGCAAAGTTGAAAAATATTCATAATGAAGTTCTCATTGCCCAAAATGCCTTATTTACCAAAAAGGTATGCATTTCAAAAAAGGACGCACTTTTCTTCATTTAAATCTTTTGAAATATCATTAAGTCCCTTTTAATAGTTATGAACTTAATATTTGGCTTCCATTTTAATGGTTAAGTGATTTAATTTTAAATCACTCTTTTTCCATGAAAATTTAAGTGAAATAAAGTGATAAAGTTAATTTGACTTAATAATAAAATATTAAATCAATTAATAACTTAAATCACTCAAATAAGCATAACTTCCACAAATCTTCATGAAATTCGGTGCCGTCAGAAGCTAACAACTCCTGAACTGTCAAGGTCTGCAATGAGCTAATCCCTAAATTCTGAAAACGAGAACGACCAAGCTCTCCAGAAAGTACCACTGACCCTCTAACCAAACCCAGTAGCCCACAAGGGTCCAAGAAATAGGCTAACACCATGAAACATGATCATGCTGAAAAAGGGGACATTACACCCTGGGGTCATTATTCAACATGCCTCGGTAGTTGCTCATACCATAAGCCTACAATGGAGGACTATTGGGTGAATTGCGAGGACAATTTTGAGGTGCGCAGACGCAACTATGGCTGGTGCTCTCTCTCACAATTTTTTGTCTTCTTGGTAGAATATGTGGGAGGTTTATCAGATGATGAGGGAGATATACTTGCTCAGTTTTTCAGAGAGCAGGTTGATACACAACCACTGCAACTATTGATTCGTACGCCAAGGAGTACACATCAGTAAAGGAGAGGTCTAATAGAGTTATCCAGAACAGTATACTTTACCTCGACAACAAAAAGACTAGGAGGATAGTTGTGCCTAGAATAGAGCTGCCACCAGTAGATGCTTCATTACCTTCCTCGTCTAAATCTAAAAAGAAGAAAAGGAGTGATCCTCCTAAGAAAAGTCAAGCGCCTAACAATTCAAAAGGGAAGGCACTTGCCATTGATACACACATGGAGCCAGTTTAGAGTTGGCTCCATAACCAACTCTACCAGGAGTTGTAGAGAAAGGTGGGTAAGTTATCCATCTCATACTATGATGGCTTTGGGAAGACTATAGCTAGGGCATCAGTTCATAAGCTTGACACATACTTCCAGCTCAACCCAATGCAGGAGGATGAGGCCATCAAATATGTTCCTATACACTCGGATAGTAGTGCTCATGAGGGGTGGCATCACGAGATGATCACCTTGGGTCACAATCAAATTGATTCTTATGTTAAGTTTACAAAAAGGTTGATTGAGAGGTTTGGTAAGAAGGATCCTCAGCTACATTTTAAGGAGTTGGCACAACTCAAACAATGGGGTTCAGTAGAGGCATGTGTTGTTGATTTCCAAAGGCTTTCGGTTTGGTCACAGATATTTCAGAGAGGAGGCTCATTGTTCTTTACATGGATGGTCTTTCAGATCCTTTGTGGGGTTGGCTTAAGGCCCTTAATCCATCTTCATTACAGGAAGCCATTAAGAAAGCAAGAGATATGGAGACTTCCACTCTTAGAAACAAATTTCAGCCGAAGAGTTTCCCTCATAAGAAGGATAAGGATAAGAAACCATTTCATAGGGAATCACATCAGCCACGTAATGAGTCTAATAGATTGGAAAATGAGTAGCTTATTGACCTTGGGAGGAAGAAATTGTGCTTCCATTGTAGAGAACCTTGGGACCCATCTCACAAATGTAATGTGAAGGAAAAATCTAAGCAAATAGAGTATTTTTTTGCCGACAAATTTGCATCATAAAAATCAGATCAGCAATCCGATTCAGAGAGTAGTGAGGAGGAGAGCTCATCAGATAAGGAACCAAAGAGTGATGGTACCATTTCCCAACTCTCTAGTATACAAAAAGTAGTAACATTCAAGGTTAGAGGGGTATTACAAGGGTAGCAAATGATAACACTTATAGATACAGGTGCCACTCATAACTTCATTGATGAGGGCTTTGTGAATAGGAAAAGGCTACACACAAAAGAGCATGAGGGATTCAAGGTCATGTGAAATAAGCCCCTTAATATTTTTTTTATTTTACACATCAATTACAATTGCAACATGCACCCGTTAAGGTTAGGTCCAAAACCAAAACGATGCGAAAGGTAACTCTAACCAAGAATGCGCCCTAAAACCACTGAAGGAAGATGGGTGAGCAAATGGTCAGAGGATCCCTAGGATCTAAATAACTAAACAACTGAAATTGATTTACAACTGAAAGTAAATGATAAAACTCAATGCCAAGAATGTGCACACAAGATCCTTTTGAAGGCGAGGTGCTAACATATGGCGAAGTATTTATTACAAACTAAAATGAACTTAGGCGGATAACTAGCCATGAAAATTTCCACGCTACCACTTGAACAGTGGGGGGAAAACATTATAATGCAAAACTAATTCATCTGCTGCGGCGGCATCCACTTGTGAGTGGGAATTCACCATTTTTCAGTGGGTACAAAGAGATATTAACAAGTTCTTTTTCCACACTGGCGGTAAACCATCCAGGGGTTACAATGTTTGAATAGAATTTTACAAGTAATTGCAGCAATAACAATGGTTGGATTAGTACTACTAATGCACAACCTTACATTCAAAATACTCTGCAATTTACTAGTATTACAATGATAGAACAATGCCAATATGTGAAGAATAATTCTCTCAAATTACAAAGCTCTCAAAACACTGAAAATGAAGCATAAATCTGATTCTTTTGAAGTCTAATAAAAAACCAGCAAACTAAAACTATAAACCAACAACCTGTGAATCAATGAAATGCACATAACTTTATCAATTTACCTCCAAATTGAGTGAAATCAATTGCAATGAACCTCTGGAGGATAGGCGCCCATGTCATGATGATGAAATAGCTTCAAAAGGCAACCATTAATTTACTTGCACAATTCCCAATGCTCCCAACATGCTACGACCCTTAACAAGGGCGATTTTGCAAGAATAAAAATAAATACTTTGAAATAAATTCTGATCTTCTATGGGAAGGGGCGCCCATGTGCTAGGAATCCATATCTTCAATACCCAGAAGCATATTAAAATCGTACAAAAAGCTGTTAATGAAAATCACCTTCAGCCATAAATGAACCAGCAAGCTCAAAAACTGAAAAATACTTCAAATTCTCCAACAATGAAGCTCGATGTGTACTTCTGAATGAAGCACACTCTCAATCCACCATCTAGGGAACCATAGTTTCAGGCCCGAAGAATGGAAACAAATTGCTAAGCTTTCCCTTAGCCGGATTCTGGATTTCAAACCAGCAGCATAACTTTACAATATTTCCAAAGATAATCAGCTCTTCAAACAACAACAATAAATAAGTTTCAATTGACAAATGAAACACTTCAAATTCCAAGAAGTCGAATCACTTCAACTTCCAAGAGGGACGCCACCTTTAAGCATTTACTTTTTGAAATAATAAAACATTATTCAACTTTCCTTTTAGGTGTCCATTTCCAAATTGCAACAATAAAGCATTTATTTAAATCATTAAATGCTCAACATGACCCCTTAATGACCCCTCTTTAAAACAACATGAAGTTATTAAGCCTAGGCATGGGGTACAACTGAAAAACATGAAATTGACTAAGTATAAAAACTCAGTCCATAGAGATAACCAAAACCAATGCCAATACTGAAACTGATGGATAGCAAGATGACTTGGGCTGAATTGTTGATGACGCCACTGCCAAAATTAGACTTACTAAAAATAGCCAACTGCTATAAATAGTAAGTTCACATCAAAACAACAAAAAGCCAAACTGAACACTGAACTGCAAAGGATTGAACTGCTGCTAGACAGATACTGCCAAAAGATAGACTTGCTAAAAATAGCAAACTTCTATAAATAGTAAGTCTGCACAACATCCTCTGAATGCCAACTGAGTAGTATCTGAAAGAGGAAACCTAATTTTGCACAACTGAGTAGCCTACGGATTCTCGGAAATAGGCTAAATCCAAATGAAGAGCATATGGCCAAAATGGGGACATTACATTATGGTAGCTGATGGGTGCAAACTTTCTTGTATTCATAAGATTTATAATCTGTGTATCAAAGGGGGTTATGAGGGTTCATTTGGTTATGTCAAGTTTTATTCTATTTCTCTTATTGAAACCTGTTCATGTGATTTTGTGACCGCACCAATCAGCAAAACAAAGTATCCGAAGGCTACTCCATTCTCTCTTGATCAAAGTATTGCATAGGCTAAGATTGTGAGAAAGATCGCACGTTCAACTCCAAGGTTCCGATAATGCAATGGAATACCCTCAGTTGGTCCGTTGTGATTTGTTGTTTTCACGAGGGCACTTACACAATTGATTGGAAGGGGGTTTTTCGTGAGTGATGTGATTAATTTGGCAATAGGGTACGGACTTCCTAAAACTAAGCAGAAATGTACTAAATTTAAATGAGTGCAGGGTTTAGAAGATTTATGTCCTAGTCTAAGTGCAAGATGTGCGGAGCTTGACTTCAATAGACTTCAACCGGATTTTTCCTTGCCCTGCGTTGGATAGCTTCAAAAAAATTGGTGCAATCTTCAAGGGAGTATTGTGACCTTTTTCACACATCGCCCCATTGCAAATGGGGACCCCCTAATTTTGGCTTTGCTTTTGGGTCGTTTTGTTGTTGTCTCTCTTTTCTACTGTCTGTCTTTCCGGGGATGTGCCCTCCGTGAGATTAAGCGTGAGATTTTGGCTAAGTCTATGAAATTAGGGTTTGTACTTTTCTAGGTAGTTCGAAATCAAATGAAGTAATCAAATTGAAATATGAGACTAATGTTGTTGTCAGCATGCTTCCAGCAAGTTTCCACTAGAATTTCATCAAATTTTGGCAGCTTACTATTTTTAGTAAGTGTGTAATTCAGGGCATTCCGTCAACGTTCTTGAGTTTTCGAAAGTCACATTGCATCCAGAATGCATCAAGTTGCTTTTGAACGAAAACAGACAACTTACTATTTTTAGCAGTTCAGCTTCCAGAGCAAATTTCAGGGCTTAGATGCGGAGTTTTTCAACGCAAGTCTAGAGATTCCTTTTGGGTTTTCAGAGACGTTCGCGATGGTGTGACATGCAAAGTGAGATAACGACTTTCAGAATTCAGTCTTCCGAGACTATTTTTAGGGTTTGCATGTCAGGGTTTTCTTTGCATGTCTAGGTATTCCTTGTGGGTTTTTCGGGAGCTTCGCGATGATGTGACATGCAAACAAAGATAATCACTCCTTCAGCAACTTGCTATTTTTAGCAGATACACCCCGGCAGCCACTTCCCAGCACTTCAGAATCACGAGCTGATCGCAATGCAATAGAAATGAGAACAAACGGAGATCATTTGATATGCATGCAGGACAAATTAGAGTTTCTAGCTTCGGGGCCTGAAAAGAGGGGTAAAAGTCAAAATTTTTGAAAACAGTGTATACCACCGCGATCAGCATCTTTCAAGCTATCCGCTGGTAAAATCTGAAGGAAAACGAAGCACTTACTATTTATAGTAAGTCATTTTGGAAACTGGCTAAAAATAGAAAGTCAGCCGCATGCGCTAGTGTCAATAGGCAGGTCACGTGGTGAGGAGCGCGTCATTTGAATTTCAAGTCAAACGGAGTTGTGGAAGTCCCAGAAACAAGCAATTACTATAAATAGCAAGCCACCTCCAGAAACATGCTATAAATAGCAGGTACAGACAGATATCAGGCATCAGTAGCACAAACACATCCCGAGGTTCAAAACAAAGCAAAATCCAGCCTTTTTGGAGCTTGAAACTAGCTTGAATTGCAAAGTTGACAAACTTTCTAAAAATAGCAAATTAGGGTTAGCATGATTGAGTTGCCCTAAATCAGGCAATGGGCAAAAAATTCACTGAAATTGATAAATTTTCAAGTCCATCCAATGAAGAACGCCTTTAAAAGCTGAAGGTTGGTGGAAATTCTCTAAGCACTTGAAATTTGAAGTTCCCAGGCCAAATGCACCGTGAGAAGCTGAAGATGAGGCAGGAAATTTAGTTAAGGCATTGAAAATGGATTCACAGGATGATATGCGCCCTCAAGCTGGCAAGAGCCTTGAAATTTTCTAAGTCTGGAAAAATGGAAGCTCACAGGTCAAAATGTGCCCTTAGCTTGCAAAAGGATGAAAGTTTTACTTAGGCATTAAAATTTGATGCTCACCCATGAAAGTGGGCCCTTGAGGAAAGAATGAGGGTGAAAATCTTCTAAGCGTTAGAAACTTGAAGTTGCCTACTCAAAATGCGCCCTTGGGAGAAGATTGAAGCTCTAAAAAAGTTTAAGTCTGGAAAATTGGAAGCTTGACCCCCCAAAAGAGCCCAAGGAGAAGAGGAGGTAATGGAAATTTGACTAAGTCACTGAAATTGAAACTACAAGGGGCTAAATGCGCCCAAGCTTGGAAGGATGACTAGGAATTCCTCAAAGTGTTGCAAATTGGAACCTCAAAAGGGGAAATGCGCCTTTGCCTGAAGGAGGTTAGAAAATTGTTTAAGTATTCCAAATTGGAGGCTCAAGTCCCATGTGTGCCTTGAAGAAGAAGAAGCATCAAAATTTTTCTAAGGCACCCAAGGTGGAAGTTGCCCCCTCCAAATGCGCCCTTGAAGAGAAGATGAAGAGGGAAAAATAATCTAAGTGTTATAAATTGAAAGATGACCCTCTTGAATGTGCCTTGCTAGAGATGAAAGGCCTAGAGAATTTCTAAGTTGTGAAAATTTGAAGTTCAAGGGGTTCTATGCGCCCTACTTCAAGGAGGAAGTGAATAAAGTTTATAAGGCGTAGAGAAATGAAAGCTGACCCTAGTAAATGTGCCTAAGTTAGAAGCATGAGGGAAAATATTCTAAGGCAATAAAACTGGAAGCTCCCCCATCAAAATGTGTCCAGCAAGGAGTAAAGATGAGAAAATTTTTCTAAGTGTTGAAGATTGGAAGTAGGCCCCCCAAAATGCGCCCATGAGGAATGAGATGAAGAATTCACTAGCATGGAAAAATGAAGCACAGGACCCTAAATGCGCCCAAGAAGGAGACATCAAGATAGAAAATATTCTAAGGCGTCAAGCTCAAAGCACAAGGTGGTAAATGCGCCCTTGACAAAATGAATGCTTAAAAATTCTACTAAGTCCTCAAAGCTTGAAGTCCACCATGTTGAAGGCGCCTGGCTTGAAAGAGGTAATATCAAAAGTTTAAAATTTTTTCTAAGTGTGGAAACTTGAAGTAAGCCATGTGAAATGCGCCCAAGTTGATGAAAAAAGTTAAAAAATTTCTAAGTGTTGAAATTCCACCTTCCTCTAGAGGAAAACATGCCCAGACTTGGGAGGATGATGAAATTTGTTCAGGCATAGGTGAATTGGCAGTGGATATGTTAGGATGTGCCAGCTTTATGAGATTGCAGAAGATAATCAAGTTAGAGCAAGAAAATACTCACAGGGATGAAGAACTGGAATAAATTTGTTGAAATTAATTTTCTAAGGTTCAGAAATTCAAAAAATTAAATGAACCCGTTCGTTGTGTACCCATGAATTCGACAAGTTCTAAAGAAAATTTTCTTCTGGGTATTGGATGTCTGCGACGAGGAATGGATTCCAAAGTCTTCCACAGCTTGCCAGGAATTCCGAGGTGAAGATTTTTGATGGGCACTGTTGTGACGTTTTTCACACATCGCCCCATTGCAAATGGGGACCCCCTAATTTTGGCTTTGCTTTTCGTTTGTTTTGTTGTTGTCTCTCTTTTCTACTGTCTATCTTTTCGGGATTGAGCCCGTCTTTGAGCTTAAGCGTGAATTTGGCCAAGTCTGAAATTAGGGTTTGAGTCTTCCTGGTCAGTTTGAGGTCGA
This sequence comes from Sequoia sempervirens, assembly GCA_007258455.2. Lineage (NCBI taxonomy): Eukaryota > Viridiplantae > Streptophyta > Pinopsida > Cupressales > Cupressaceae > Sequoia > Sequoia sempervirens. The sequence continues at coordinate 21,688 of VDFB02375853.1, read as the reverse complement.
GCAAGGTAAATAAATTGAAAATTGGGCCTAACATTGTTGTTAGTATGTTTCCGGCAGGCTCTCAGCAAAAATTTATCAGATTCCGAGGTACTTACTATTTTTATAAGTGTGCAATTATTGGGTGTGATCCTTCAAAGATTTTTGAGATTCCGACAATCACATCAAGGCCCAGAGTACATCAGTTACTCATGTGTTAAATTTGAACTGAAACAGACAACTTGCTATTTTTAGCAGTTCCACCTTCAGAGGCAATTTTCAGGGCTTAGACGCAGAGTTTTTCAACGCATGTCTCGAGATTCCTTCTGGGTTTTTCGAGACCTTCACGGTGATGTGACATGCAAAGTATGATGATGACTTTCGGTATTCGGCCTTCGGAGGCTAATATTAGGGTTTGCATGCAGACTTTTTTAGCGCATGTCAGCATATTCTTTCTGGGTTTTCCAAGAGCTTCGCAACAGTGTAACATGCAAATGGAGCTGACCACTTTTCGGAAACTTACTATTTTTAGCCAGTGCGTGCATGTTGGAGATTTTTTCTGGGTTTTTCTGGGTTTTTCAAGATTTTTTTGGGCAGTATGACATGCAAGATCATCCGGCAGCCGGTCAGTCACTTTTCCGGCCGTTTTCTATTTTTAGCAGGTGTCACTTGGGCAGCTACTCGACACCTCAGAAATGCAAGCTGACCGCCATGCAACTAAAACGAGGTCAAACGGAGCTCATCTGAGCAGCATGCACAAAATTAGGGTTTCGAGCTTCAGAGCTAAAAATGAGGAGTCAGGGGTCAAAATGTTCAAAACTGAAGTACCCATCTCAATCAGCATCCTTCCGAGAAGCTGCTGGCAAAATTTGAAGGCAGTCGGAGAACCTGCTATTTTTAGTAAGGCGTTTTGGACAAGGGCTATAAATAGAAAGTTGATCTCGGCATCGGCACAGATAGGCAAGTTCACCAGCGATGGGCACACTGTCCAGATTTCAAAGCGAGTAGAGCAAAGGAAGCCCCAAAAACCAACACTTACTATAAATAGTAAGTCACTTCAGCAGCAGCTATAATTGGCAGGTTGGTACCAAATCTCAGCGAGCACAAGTCAAACATGTGATGAAGAGTCTTTGGCGCGAATTTCAAAGCAAACCAAGTTACAGAGAATGAAGAATCAGATGGTTGCTATTTTTAGCAGGTCAATTAGGGTTTCCTAAAATCGAGGGCAGAACCCGACATCCAGGCAAGAACAACGTCCAGTGACGATCACCATGCTTCAGGCATTCAACACACAAAATTCGGAGACTTTCTGAGCAATTCCTATTTTTAGTAAGTCACTAAAAATAGCAGGTACAGACAGATACCAGGCGTCAGTGGCACAAACACATCCCGAGGTTCAGAACAAGGCAATATCAGGTTTTCTGGAGTCAGAAGTCAATTCAAAGCACAAAATTTGAAGAACTTTCTAAAAATAGCAAATTAGGGCAAGCACGATCAAGTCACTCTAAATTCGACAAATGGCATAAAATTCACTGAAGTTGATAAATTTTCAAATCCGGCACCAAAAACTTGCTATAAGAAGCTTGAGGGAGGTTGACAGGGATGAAAATTCACTAGGGCACAAAAACTTGAAGCTTGACCCTCCAAATGCGCCCTTGAGGAAGGAGGTGATAGGAAACTTTTCTAAGTGCTTGAAACTTGAAGCACAAGGGGTGAAATGCGCCCAGCTCTGGAGGAAATTTTCTAAGTACACAAACTTGACGTAGAGGGTCTCTTTTGCGCCCTTGAGCTTGGAGCCTTGAAATTTGCCTAAGTCTCATAAATTGGAAGCTCAAGCCCCCATATGCGCCTTGAAGAAGAGGAAGCACCAAAAATTTTCTAAGGCACCCAAAATGGAAGTAGACATGCTAAAATGCGCCTTAGGAAGAAGGGTAATTGAAAATTCTCCAAGTATTGACAAAAATTGGAAGCCCAGCATGCCAAATGCGCCCTTGGAGGGAAAGTGGCATTGAAAATTTTTCTAAGTATACAAAACTTGATGTAGGACCCTCCAAATGCGCCCAGCTCAGGAGAGGAGATGAAAAGGCTTCTGAGTGGCAAAAAGTGAAAGTATCACCCATGAAATGCGCCCTTGAATTTAAGTGTGGAGAATAAAAATGTTCTAAGTGTTGAAAAATGAAACTAAAAGGGGTCATTTGCGCCCATGGAAGAAGATGAGTCTAGAAAATATTCTAAGTATTGAAAAGTGAAAGCTTATAGGGTGAAATGCGCCTTTGAGCTTGAAGAGTTTCTAGATATTTTAAATTTGGAGTCCCTACCTCTAAATGCGCCCAATGTTGAAAATGGAAGCTCAGTGTGGTAAATGCGCCCCTTGGTGAAGAGGTTTGAGAAATATTCTAAGTGTTTAGTACCATTTGCGCCCAAAGCCTAAATTGGAAGTTGGAAGTCCCAAATGCGCCCCAAGTCAAGATTGGAAGTGGCAACAGGCAAATGCGCCCTTGAGAAGAAAGTAAGTTGGGAAAATCTTCAAATCACTAAATTAAAACCTCCACCTGTAATTTGTGCCTAAGGATCAAAAGTGAATGACTAAGGTCTTGTTTGCGCCCAGAGAGAAGAGGGACTTAAAATTTCACTAAGGCATAAATGAATGTTGCTCGAGTCAAATGTGCCTAAGGCCAAAAATGAAGGTTGACTGTGATATATGCGTCCAGGAGCTAAGAAGGCCAAGTGTTGAAGAAAATTCTAAGTGTTAGAAATTGGACAGAGACCCTCCCAAATGCGCCTTGAAGTTGGATGTGCAATATGCGCCCATGGCAAAAGGTAAAAGCTCATGGCATTAAATGCGCCCCAAGATGGAAGCTTGACCCCTCTAATGCGCCCCTCTTTAAAAATTTAAGAATTTTGCCTAAGTGTTTTAAATTGAACATTGACCTATCTAAATGCGCCCAAAGATGTTGAAAAAGGAATATGCGCCCATGCAGAGTGATGAAATATTTTTCCTAAGTATTAACATTTAAATGTAATATCACCTTAGGAAAATACGCCCAACTTGAAGGAATGTTAAAATGTGATATGGCATGGGTAAAAATGGGTGAGAAGAAGTCAGAAAATGCCGGCTGCACAGGGTCAACAAAAATATTTTCAAGTCAGAGCGAAAAGAAATGTTCACAGATAAAGAAATGGATTAAATTTGATGAAAATCATTTTTTCTAAGGTTCGAAAAATTCAAAAATTAAAAGAACCCGTTCGTTGGGTACCCATGGATTCCACGCGTTCTGGAGAAAATTTTCTTCTGGGTATCGAAGATTATCGATGAGGAGTTGATTTTAAGGTCTTCCATGCTTCGCTTCGGCCTTCAGGGTGGAGATTTTTGATGGGCGCCAGGTTGATGAATTTCCTAAGGGAAGTTTGAAAATTTTCTAAGGCAAATGTGAAGAAAACGGGTTTTCAAGGTGAAATTCTCCAGACAATGAATTTGAAAGGAACTGCCTAGGTGAATTTGCTTAAATCCTTCATGAAGATAGTTTTCTTGAAGTTGTCGGAGCTCCAGCGGGTGAAATGAATTTCTTGAGGATGCAGTTGAAGTTGATATTGTCCAAAGGATGATGAAAATTGGCTAAGGCATGAAGGGTTTGAACGTGAAGCTGGCTAGTGAAAACGATGAACGCTTGGAAGTTAGAGTGTGAAAATCTTGGTAAGTAAGTCGAATTTATATTATGAAGTGTTCTAATGCTCTTCTCCTTGCTTGTTTTACAGGAGGAACGTCGAGACCAGGCGGTGATGATTTGAAGCAAGTAGTTCAAGATGATAAATCGCGAAGAAAAAAAAGCTGCAAGAAAATGGCTAAGTGTTGAAGCGTTTTCAAAACTCAAGATGGAGCATGGAGTGGAGGCTCGAGCAAAGTTGAAGAACAACGTCAAGAGGAAGATCAAGAGCAGTTGAACTCTAGATTCTATCGAATTTTATTATCTGAAGCAATCTTAGAGACTCTTTTACCCTCCTCCAAGCGATCAACAGAATTGGCTGAGCGAGAAGATCAATAACAGTGTGAACGCGTCTACAAAAGGGAATCTTCTAGAGGGATGGTGGCCATTAATGGCGCATTTATTACCCCACTCTCCTTTGTGGCGGTTTTTAGGGAAAATCTTGTTTAGGGCTGAGGTGGCACAATCTGGGCCATCCAGCCGATTGTAATCTGAGCCGTCCGTTGGACTTGGCCAACTATAAAGGGGGAGTCCCCCTCATTTGTACTCTCAGTAGACATCAGACAGTAGAGAGGATTAGAGTAGGAGTTAGAATAGAGAGACAAATTAGAAGTAACTTAGTATAGATTGATAGAGTAGTTGAAGAAGAAGGAAAGTTTTTCCTTAAAACTTTGTAAGAAACTGTTGTGAACACTCTCCGAATAAAAAGAATTTTCATTGATGATGAATTTCGTTTTTTGTTGTGAGTAGCTAGCAAGGTTTCTTCGTCCTTCTAATTCAAGTAGCGTAAAGTAGAATAAATTTCATTTCATGCAAGTAGATGTTAATTGTGGAATGTGGTGTTTGATCTAAGCAACTTCGTTTATCCATACCACTAGTGTGTTTACTGATGGTGAATGCGCCTTGTGTGGTCAACTGGAATATCATGTACTTAACTTCAATCACAGTTTGAATATTGGTATGCGTCGTCGTGATGGTATCTTTATGTCAAGTGGTGGTTTGAACATCTCTGGTCATCCGTCGAAGATTAATCAATTCCCATGGTCTGAAGGAGGCAAATAAGTCCAAGAAGTTTGCTGAAGTTGAGCTCCATATCCTACTAATTTTAGAGTAGATTAGAATCTTCTTAACCTTGCACCCTTTAAATTCGGTACTTTCTGGTTAGAATAGGAAACCCGTACTTTATAGACAAATATTTTGAGCATTTGAATTCCCTTCCTCTGCTGTTGAATAATTCCGTAAGTCCCCTTGAAATACCAGCAAATCACATCGAGCCAACCAGCCTATTCGACCGGAAGAACCTGGAGTTGAACGACGTAACTTCTCGCACCTGAAGCGTGTAATACTTTGATCAAGAGGATAGGTAGCTGCTACACTTTATTCTCACAAGCAGGCGGCCATTTAAAACACATCAACAGCACTGTGTTGGTGAATTTCCTAGGGAAAATTTGAGAAATTTTCGAAGGCAGGGAATAAATGATGTTTTTGAAGATAAAAGGCCTTGGCGGATGAATTTTAAGTCGATTGCCTAGGTGAATTTGATTGAATTCTTCGTGGGACTAATCTTCCAGAGTCAGAGATGAACGAAATTGAGTATCAAAGCTCCGGCTAGTAAAGTGAATTCCTTGAAGATGATGCAGTTGAAGCTAACACTCTCGAAAGATGATTTTAAAAGTGCATCTCTTAAATACGCCCTTGAGGGAGTCGAAATTTTGTCTAAAGGCATTGAAATTTGATGCACAAGTGTTATATGCCCCAGCCTGAAGAATCGTGAAGAAGGAAAAAGTTGGCTAGTGAAGACGATGAACGCTTGAAGGTTAAAGCATGAATGTCAAGTTTTCTTTGTGGAGTGTTTTGATGTCTTCTTTGTTTGTTTTGCAGGCTGAACGTCGAGGCCTTGGCACGATGAGGCAAGTACTCCAAGATGACATTTCAACCTTGAAGGAAGAGAAGTTGCAAAAAGTGGCTAAGTGTTGAGACTTAGTATATGCCCAGCTCGAGTGACAAGGAAGAAGTTGAGGAACAATGTCAGGAAGCAGATCAAGAGTAGTGTGAACGTGTTTCAAAGCTGGAATCTTCTAGAAGGATGATGGACATTAATGGCTCATTTATTACCCCACTCCTGTTTGTGGCGGTTTTTAGGGTGAATCTTGTTTAGGGCTGAGGTGGCACGATCTGGGCCATCCAGCTGATTGTAATCTGAGCCGTCCATTGGACTTGGCCATCTATAAAAGGGGAGTCCCCCTCATTTGTAATCTCATTAGAATTAGATCAGAGTTAGGATAGCAGAGGAGTAGAGAGAAATTGATAGAGTAGAAAGTAGAATAGTGTGATAGTATAGTTTAGATTGAAAAGGAAGGAAAGTCTTCCCTTTGAATACTTTGTAAGAAGTTGTCGTGAATGCTTTCATAATAAAAGAGTTTTTCATTGATGGTGATCTCTTCTTTGTTATGAGTAATTGTCGAGGCTTCTTCATCCTTCCAATTCACGTAGCATCTTGAAGTAGCTTTAAGTAGAGTAGATTTCATTTTATTCAAGTACTTAGTAATTGTGGAATGTGGTGCTTGATTTGAACAAGACTTCGCTTATCCATACCACTAGCGGGCTCACTGACGGTGGGTTCGCCCTACATGGTCAACTGGAATACTTTCCAAACTTAACTTCGATTGTGATTCACAAGTTTGTATGCATCGTCTTGATGGTATATGCATGTTGAGTTATAATCTGAACATCTTTCGTTACTCCTCTGAAGATTGCACCGGTTTTGTGGAAGCTGTCCGAAGCAAGGCAAAGCAAGGCTCGGTAGAAGTCTGTGAGAATTGATCGCCATGTCCCACGCCTTAGAATAGATTAGAACCTTCTTATCCCTACCCTCATTTTAAATTCAGTTCATTTCTGGTTAGAATTAGGAAACTTGTGCTCACTTGCCAAATCATTTGAATTACACAAAAGCCCTTAGTCTGCTGTCTGCTGTCAACTGTCGAACAATTGTGTAAGTCCCCTTGAAATACCAGCAAAATCACATCAAGCCAACTAAGACTATTCGCACCGAAGGATCCTTGGAGTTAAATGTATGACCTATCTCGCAATCTTAGCATGCAGGAAACTTTGTTCAAGAGAGGATAGAGTAGCCGTTGGAGACTTTATTCTGTGTTGGTGTGGTCACGAAAATCACGTCAACAGGGAGTAGCGAAAGGTATTCAGATTACAACTCAACATGCAAATACCATCAGGACGATGCATACAAACACATGAATCGCAATCGAAGTTAAGTTTGAAAAGTATTCCAGTTGACCACACAAGGAAAGCTTACCATCAACAAGCTTACTAGTGGTATGGATTAAGCGAAGTTGCTTCAATCAAAGACCACAATCCACAACTAACTACTTGCATGAAAATGAAAATCACTCTAATTTAAGTCCTACTTGAAGTAGGACGAAGAAATCTTGCTAGCTGCTCATAACAAAAAACAAAATCATCATCAATAAAACTCTTTTTATTATGATAGTTTTCAAAAAAATTTATTACAAAGTTCTCAAGGGAAAACTTTCCTTCTCCTTCAAACTATGATATGCAATGAAACTATGCTAACTCTAAACTGTCTCTCTATGCTCTATTCTCTGATCTCTAATCAATGATCTAATAATGTACAAATGAGGGGGAGTCCCCTCTATATAGCTGGCCAATCTCAATGGACGGTCCAGATTAAATTACAATGGACGGCTCAAATCGAGCCACATCAGCCCTAGACTAGATTCTGCCCTAAAAACTGCCAGAAAGTGGAGGAGTGGTGCAATTAATCAACACAAAAATGGCAGATTCCTCCTTTGACCACTATGGGCAATTAATGCCCACTATCCTTCTAGAAGATTCTCGTCCAAGATCCTGTTCCCATTGTTCTTCTCTCTAACCGCAAAAGCAACAAACCGGGCTAGCACTGCATCAACCTCCTATTCAGAAATGGCTGCGGTTAGATGAAGCTGGTACTCGACGATGGCAACTGTCTGCTCTTGCTAGATGCAAGATTTTCTCCAGGTCTCAATGGATTCCTGCGTGCTCTGAATAATAGCGGAAAACGTGGAGATATTCAACTTCCTCCCTCAAGCTAAGGCGCATATAAGACCTTGAGCTTCCAATTTTGTAATGAACTGGACCAATCTTTTTTTTTATAATTTTTTGAATACAATAGGCAATGCAACACGCACCCGTTAAGGTTAGCTCTAAAATCAAAACGATGCGGAAAGCAACTCTAACCAAGGATGTACACCAGGATCCCAATATTGGGCAAGGTGTGAGCATATGGTCAGAGGATCTGATGCTATGCAAAACTGGAAAGGACCTCTAACCAAGAATGCATCTAGGATAGACGAGCATATGGTCAGAGGATCTTATGCATGCTGAGCTAAAAGTAACTCTAACTAAGATGGTGCTGAGAGATGGCGAGCATATGGTCAGAGGGTCCCTAAGGCTACTAACTGAAAGTAAATAGGCAGCAATCCAGCCTCTTCCACTTATTCAGCGGGAATTACAAGTAAAAAGAAAAGAAGTGAGAATGCTGACAGTACTACTGTTCAACTTACAATGAATTAGAGTGCCTACCAAGAACAAAAGATTAGAAGCTTATCAATGCTGCAATAATGTTTAGCTACTCTCCAATGCCCACAAGACCTTTTAGGATCAATTTCTCACTCAACTAATGAATTTCCCCAATCTGATATAACTGATTATTGACTGAAAATGCATAGACCAACAACTCAACAACTCACTATTATGCTCACAACTCACTCAAAACTCACCCAAATCACATGAAACGAAATGCATACAGCTCCTAGGATGATGGCACCCAAGAAGGAACAGTAAAACCAACCCAAAAGACACATTTATTTTGCATGGAATTCAAGGCATCTCCAGAAAGGTACGACCTTCAAGGAGGGGCGATTTTGCTCCATAAAATCCAACACTTGAAAATAAAATCTGAAACTTGGCACTCAAGGTTGCCCCTAGCAAGGAATCAGATTGGTAAAACACCCAAAACAGAAATATTTCTACTTTTGAATCTATGAATGAAAATTACAATCAGCTATGTGTTGATGTGTTTTTCATGACCGCACCAACACAGAATAAAGTCGCCAACGGCTATCCTATTCTCTCTTGATCAAAGTATCCAGCACGCTAAGATTGCGAGAGAGTTCGTGCATTCAACTCCAAGGTTCCTTCAATGTGAATAGTCTTAGTTGGCTTAATGTGATTTGCTGGTATTTGAAGGGGACTTACGGAATCGTTCAACAACAGAGGAAGGGGTTCAAATGCTCGAAAGATTTGTCTATGAAGTTCTTGTTTCCTAAACTAACCAGAAGGTACTGAATTTAAAGTGGTTGTAGGGTTTAAAGAGTCTAAATCTATTCTAAGTGCGGGATATGGAGTTCAACTTCAGCAAACTTCAAGCAAACTTCGCTTTGCCTCGCCTCGGACAGCTTCCACGGAGTCGGTGCAATCTTTAGGGGAGATGACTAAAGATGTTCAAACCACCACTTGACATGAAGATACCATCACAACGACGCATACCATCATTCAAACTGTGATTGAAGTTAGGCCCACAACGTTTCCAGTTGACCACACAAGGCAAACACACCATCAGTGAGCCCACTAGTGGTATGGATAAGCGAAGCTTGCTTAGATCAAACACCACATTCCATTATTACTATCAACTTGCATGAAAATGAAATTACGCTACTTGAAGTAGAAGGGATGAAGAAACCTCGCTAGCTATCCATAACAAAGACGAATTTCACCATCAATGAAAAGATCTTTTATTATGAAAGTTTTACACAACAATTTCTTGCAAAAGCTTTTCAAAGGAAAACTTTCCTTCTTCTTCAACCTACTCTATCAATCTACGCTATGCTACTTCTAAGTTATCCCTCTACTCTATGTTTATTGTCTAACTCTACTGTCTCATGAAGGTACAAATGAGGGGGGATGCCCCTTTATATAGCTGGCCAAGTCCAATGTGTTGATGTGTTTTTCGTGACTGCACCAAACAGCGGAACAAAGTTTCCAAATGGATACCCTATTCCCTCTTGAACAAAGTATTCAACATGCTAAGATTGCGAGTAAGATCATGTTTTCAACTCCAAGGTTCCTTAAATGCGAATAGGTTCAGTTTGGTTGATGTGTTTTGCTGTGTTCTTACGAGGGGACTTACGCAATTGTTCAGACTTCTCACAGTTAGCAGCTGATATATGATTTGAAGGGTTTCTTGCGCGTATGATTTGGCAATGTGGTTCGTTTTCCTAAAAACTAATCAGAAATGTACAGAAAGTAAAAGAGTATAAGGCCTAAGAAACTTATATTCTACTCTAAATGCAGGATATGTGGGATCCAGTTTTGGCAGACTTCAACCAAATTTCACCTAGCCTCACGTCGGATAGCTTCAGCGAAATCAGTGCAATCTTCAAGGGGATAGCAAAAGATGTTCAAGTTATAATTTAACATACATACACCATCAAAACGACGCATATAAGTATGTAAACCACAACCGAAGTTAAACACAAGATAATCTCCAGTCGACCATGCAAGGCGAACTTATCATCAACAAGCCGCTAGTGGTATGGAATAAAGTGAAGCTACCTCAATAAAACACCACACATCAAAGTAAACTACTTGCATGAAATTAAGCTACTTAGATACGAAAGGAAGAAGAGACCTTGCTAGCCACTCATGACAAGACGAATTCCACCATCAATGAAAAGATCTATTATCATGAAAAGTATTACACAACAATCTCCTCAAAAGTTTTCAAAGGGAAAACTTTCTTTCTTCTCCACACTATGCAAAATGTCTAATATGCTCTACTCTCTAGCTCTAGCTCTAATGCTAATGTCCAATCTCACACAATGTCTACTGTCTAATGATGTTCCAAATGAGGGGGACTCCCCCTTTATATAGCTAGCCAAGTCCCAAAAGATGGCTAGGGTTACAATTAATAGAGTGGCCAGAATCGTGCCACCTCAGCCCTAACCCTAAAAACTGCCAGAATAGGGAGTGGTACATTAAATGAATCAAAGATTCCCACTCACTCCCATAAATAGTAAATGTAATAAATGCCCATATTCAGTCTTCTAGAAGATCCTCGTCCAGTAGTGCATTCCCACTTGCCTTCTCTCTAACTGCCAACTCGACAAATCTGCCAAGTACAGCCTCAACCTCCTGAACTGAAATCGGTGGAACACAATCTAGCTGAAACTCTAACACTGTGACTGAATGCTCGTGCCTTGTACAAGATTTTCTCCAAGCAATCAAGGAGTCCTGCGTGTTCTGGATCAAAGTGGAGAAAGTAGAAGTATTTTTGAAATCATCTTGCACGAAGGTCTTAACATCTGCAAAGAAAGGCACCAGCAAACCCCTCAAATTATCAAAATTAACTTCATCTGGATTCAGCCGCCTAGCAAATATAGCCTCAAAGGTATTCTGAACTCCATCTATAATGTTGGCCATAGCCTTATGTACTCTAGCTGAATCCGCCTATGCCGCATCGAAGAAACCACGCCCCGTGATCGCCGAAGAATACCACCGAGAGAAATCATATCGACCATTCTCATGAATGACACGTCCATCAATCAGCAATCGCAATGGCACATGCCTCAATGCCTCAAGACGCCGAATAATCCTTTACTCGATAGATAAAGCACGCCTAAGCATGATTCCATCGCTTCCATCCGTATAATACTGTAGGCTTGTTGAAAGCAAAAGCAAGGTCCTCTCCTTATAAACTTTCAGCCTCGCACGAACTCCTATGACCAATATCTCCTCGTACATTTTTCCTAACCTCACAAGCCGTTTCTAACATCGACTCTCTAGGTATCTCTGTTGGAGGCTCTATCACTGGAATATCCTGCCCTCGAGAACGAGACAACTGCTGAACATATCCGATTAAAGCTTTGTGTTCTCCTTTCAACTTCTTATACTTTCCTTCCTTCTTGAATAACCTGTCTTTGAGGGGGAGGTAGGAGTTATCACACTCCTCCACAATCTGCGCACCAGTAGGACGTCCCAAATCTAGAGTCATGACCACATAATTTTCAGGAATTGCTTCATTTCGGTCACACTCAACTCGTGGCACAGCTACATGAAGGGTACGGGAACCATCCTCTTCAGTGGAGATCTTCAAAAACTTTTCTTGGTTTCTTCTTCTGGAGGGAAACGGATCCGTTCAGAAATTCTTCCATCCTTTAACCGCTGGATCACCTCATTGGCTTTCATTCTATCCTGCTTCAATCAGTAATATCATACCGTGATATCAGCGGTTGTTGTTCCCCGTGCTCCCCACTCTCTAACTTTGTTCAACTTCTTCATCATTCTCATGCAGGCTCATTGTCCGCTATCGGTATCACCGACACCATATCATCATCATCGCTCATGGTCACATCTAACCCCTCGCTGAAACCGAGGGTTTACGTCCCCTCTATCATCTCCGCTGATCAACCCTACCAGGTGTGTTGACACTCTGACCAACTGACTCTCCGTGAAGGCTGAATATTATCCTGTACCTCTTGCACCTGGTTCAATGCAATCCTCTGATCAGCAGATAAAGAGACCTCCTGTATACTTGGAGAGCGTGTCTCCAATGGTGATGCAACTGTAACTCGCGGGAGGCTCGGCCACGAGTAGGCCTCGCCTAACTATTTCTTCGACCGGACCTCGCGGTAACTGCTTTTCTCGCCGCTGGTGGTGTCCTCGCGATCTCCCCCATCATATTGTAAAGTCGTAAGTACTGACCTACTTTTCAACCTCGCTTAATGTACTATCAACCTACGTTTCTAGTAAATGTCATGATTGGGATAGAGAGAGTATCTAAATCTGCAACCTCGGGCTCTGATCAATCGGGAGGTGGAAGTGGAGTATCTCGAATAGCTGCATAATCAGGATGGACAACATCCATATCCTCGTTCACCTGGTCTGGAACCGGTACCACTTCGCACTCCCTGATCAAGGTAATGGGCAACCGAGAAAACATTCTCTTCCTCACTTCAATCTCATCGGCTGCATCAACCCAATAATCTTCAATGGTGGCCTTATGTTTAAACTCTTCAGACAGTACCCAATTGATGTTATGATGTGGGTCGTAGTGCTGTCGACTAGTGTGGTATGAAAAATGATAAAATTGAAGTTCACTTTCAGCCTCTCTAGCTGCCTGTATCGAAGGACACACCTCATCCGAGTTGCCCATGACAATTGGAAACTCTACTCCTCCCTTCTTCTTCTTCTTTTGAATTTTATCAAAGGCAAGCAATTGCCTAGATATCTCTAGCATCAATATCTTATCGGTTGGGTACTTAGGCAGCCTATATGGGTATGATGAGAAACCTTGCATCCTAATGTAAGAAAATCTCGGAAACTGTATGAACCAACACCCATACCTTTCAATTAGCTCTTGGGCATCCCTCGAGATTCTGTGATGTAACCGCTCCTGAAGCAACCTCGTGATATACATGGTGAAAGAATCGTTGACACGCTTGTAGTGAGTTGTGCTCGACAGGTGCAACTGCGGACAAGCCTCATGGATCTTGAACTGATGAGAGCCACATCCAACAGGCTCCTTGTAATAAATTCCCCTGTACTTCGTCATCCGTGCCAACATATAGATAATGTAGGAGCTCATGTAAAACGTCTTTGTTCTCCTCAAGTTCAGGAGCTGCTCATGCAAATTATCGCTGATCATCTCGGCCCAATTGACATAGTCTTTTCCCTCCAGCATGAGGTTGATGTAGTAAAACATCCAAGGCTCAAAAATAAATGACTGTGCACAACCTCCAACCCGACTCAGCATCATGATGAGGTCACAGTACTCCTGCTTCAAGTCATCCGCTATGATTTGTTTTGGCAACTTCGTTCGAGAAGGCTTGGGAGTGCTCATCCAGTGGGTGTTAATTGTCTCCATGCATCGCTCAAAAGCAGAAGCATACATCCGCTCCGCTCGCTCCCTGGATTTATAAATCATATTTCTGTGCACCGGGATCCCGAAAGCTTCACCAATGGCTGTCGGAGTAAGATTGGCAAGTACTTGGCCATCTGGTGACATGATCGACCGGTGTTCCTTCTCGTAGAAATTAGCACACTCCATCATCAGCTCCGAGCATTGAATGGCTGGTGGGAAACCAGCGGCTGCATATAACCCACTTCGAACAATATTGTGTGAAGTGGTTGAAGCCCGATGACTTCCAATCCCAAATATTCTGTTCTTGAAGGTTTCCAGGTTGACGGAGCCCAGGTTGGTGTCTGTCAACTTGCCCAGCTTCGAAATAAACTTTGATTCTGGCATGAACGTTTTACTCAGTTTCTTGATCATTGCTTGTCTGGATGCACCATTGTCCTTGCCAGTCGTCCTTGCCTCAGCCATCTGCAAACAGTAAACATCCATCAGCAATTTAATTTATAAAAATAAAACAAGACATTGCATGTAGGGGCTGCAGTCGACTTCTAGAAGCTGCAATGACTTTCTGTGTTTGCAAACCTCAGCTTCTTTTCTTGAACTTCAACACTTAGAAAAGTTTCTAAGTAAACTTCGGTGGCTTCACTACTCAGCAATTTGAACTTTATAACTTCGTATTTTATATCAGCAATCAGCAACCAACTTGCACTTTGAAGACTCTCAGCAATTCATCCCAAGGCGTCCTCTTCAACTGGCAACTTCCACTTTAGCAATGAATCAAACTTCAGCCACTAGCAAAGTCGTACCTCTTAGCTCTTAACCAGCAAGTGTGCACTTCTTAAATTCTTGGACTTCAGATTTTGCAAAGCTCAGTAACAAGCTCAAGTCGTATCTCTCAGCACAAGCAACTTCTCCAGCAACTCAAGGCGTCCCCTTCAACTGCAGATTTGAGCAACTTCAGCAAACTCCAGTCTTCAGTAAAAAACTTCGAACTCTTCAGGCAATTTTTAAACTTCAGAGCAAGTCGAATTCTTCTCTGCTGTGAAAACAAGTGAGAAACTTGTTCATTTTATAGCCAAAATTCGAATTCTAGAAGAAGTTAATTTTAGCCAGTGCATTAAACTTCCACTACTCCACTTCGAGAATTCAAATTTTCCCTCTCTGGTATTCCTGACACTTGTCTCTCGACGTCAGGAATCTTACTCTTCTAGAAACTTGACTTTGACTGGCATCTTTGAATTTGTTTTTTGAAAATTTAGTTTAAATCCACCTTTTAACTCACCAGCCGGAGCTCTGTTCACTTGAAGTTCGAACTTTAACTTCATCATCATCTCTGGAAAACTCGTCACTGAAGAATTCAATCAAAATTATCTAGGCAACTCATCCCGAATTCATCATTCGAAGAAATTCACTTTAAAAAGTCATTTTATTCAAATTTGCCTTAGAAAATTTAAAATTCTCCCTTAGGAAAATTCACAATTTGAGCACGGATTAAATTCTTTACTGAAAAAGTGTCGGCAAAGTGCGGAAGACCTGGAAATCCATTTATCATTGCAAATGTTCAGTACCCAGAAGAAGATTTTCTTCAGAACGCTTCGAATCTATGGGTACCTAACGAACGGGTTCATTTAATTTTTGAATTTTGAACCTTAGAAAAATATTATTTGTCAAATTAAATCCATCTTTCGCCTGTGATCATCCCGTGTTGCCTCAACTTGAAGAAATTGAATTCATCCTGCATCTCTGACTTCATCACTGAGAAAATTTGCTCGAGCCTCAGAAAATTTCATCACCTTGAGCTCCAGGCGTATTTTCTAAGAAGAAAATATTTGCCTTAGAAAATTTTAAATCATCTCACGTTGAGAATTTGCCTTAGAGAAAATTTCGTTTACTCGCCAGTGGAGGAAATTTTATCAACTTCACTTAGAAAATTTTTATTCACGCCTGGCACACTTGATTTGCCACTCACCATTTTGTATTTAACTCAACACTTGCAAGGCAATTTTGTTTAAAATTCTAACGCCTTAGAAATATTTTATTATCTTCCACTCAACATCTTAGGCGCATTTTATATTTATCCTTGCCTTAGGAAATTCCCCAACACTTTATAACTTTAGGCGCCTGGCACCTGACATTTTATTTCCACCACCTCACGCATATTTCTTCACCATGCCTTAGAAAATTTTCACACTTCACATGCCTTAGGAAATTTTCTAACACTTCATCACTTTCATCACCCTTGGCGCCTAGCACACTTGAGAGAAAATTCAAAAATTACGCCCAATACTCATCACCTCTACCACGCCTTGACAATATTCCCTAAGACTTACCACCTTGAGCTCATTTTTCACATGATGGAGGGTAACGCCTAACATTTACCTTGAGTTTACCACGCTTTGAGGTATTTTCACTCACCTTTTACCTTATTTACCATCCTCATTCACTTTCTACACCTCAACTTGGGCACATTTCTATGTAGGTGATGGATGACTCTTCGTATTCCACCTTTTGTCCTCACATGCATGTACTTGGGCGCATTTCACCCCTTGAGGAGGATGAATTTCTTTGACCTTGTTGACTCCCTTCCATCTTGAGCGCATTTTGATGTAGGTGGAGGATAAAACTTAAAACAATGCCTGGAGTGACCCTTCACCTTCTGCTTTTTCATCTTTACATGCATGCATTTGGGCGCATTTTGCCCCTTGAGGAGGACGAATGTTGTTGACTGCTTTGACTTCCTTGCAACTTGGGCGCATTTCACCCCTGCTAAAGGATGAACTTGCAATTTGGGCGCATTTTGAAGGTGGTAGCGGATTTCTACACTTAGAAAAATTTTCAACTCTTTTGTGTTTCCCTTGGGCGCATTTTGGCCTGCCTTCAGGATGAAATTCATTGACTTTTCTTTGACCTTTTCTCCTTGGGCGCATTTTGCCCCTGATGAAGGATGAACTTCATGCTCAAGAATTTTTATGCCACCTTATCAGCTAGGTGCATTTTTCCATAGCTGCAGGATTGAAGTTTCAAACTTAGAAATTTTCCTTCGTTTTTCGCCAGTTTTATGCCGTGCTATTTATAGTAAGTCCTCTGAATTTTGCACCTCTGAAGCTCGGAACGCCTTGAAATTTTGCACACTGCATCCTCATAGCCTTGTTGTCCTATCGACACTGCCACTTTTAGCTGACCTGCTATTTTTAGCCTGTTTCTGAAGCTGGTTTACTATAAATAGTAACCTCTTGTTTCTAATAGCTCCATTGCTCTGATCGATTTGAAATCTGAATGAGGTGCTCCTCACCACATGACCTTACTGCCGACACTGACGCATGCACTCAATTTACTAGTTTTAGCCTGTTTCCAATCTGACTTACTATAAATAGTAAGTGCTCCGTTTGACTTGAAATTTCACCAGCAGGTAGCCTGAAGGACGCTGATCGCGGTGGTTTACACCGGTTTTCGAAAATTCTGACTTTTCATGCCTCCTTTTGGGTCCCGAAGCTGGGAACCCTAATTCGCTCTGCATGCATATCAAATGATATCTGTTTCTCTTCGTTTCTGCGGCACTGCGATCAGCTCGTGATTCTGAACTACTGGGAAGCGGCTGCCGGGACATACCTGCTAAAAATAGCAAGTTCCTTACTGAGCGAGTATCTCCGTTTGCATGTTACACCATCGCGAAGCTCTCAAGAAACCCATCAGGAATCATCGGACATGCAAAAGAAACCCTGACATGCAAACCCTAAAAATAGCCTCGGAAGGCTGCATTCTAAAAGTTGTCTCGTTCATTCACGAAGGTCTTGAAAAACTGAGAAGAATATCGGACATACAAAGAAAAACTATGCATCGAACCACGAAATTTGCTCGAGAAGGTGAAGCTGCTAAAATGAAGTTATACATTTTTTGCTCAAATTTTACTGCATAGCGACGTTATGCTGAATGCAGTGTGGTGTCCGGAATCTCAAAATAAATTGTGGTGCATGTAATTCCACACTTACTAAAAATGATAAATTACCTGAGAATCTGATGAAACTTGGTTGGAAGTCTGAGACTTTTAACAAACATTAGCTCAATTTTCAATTTATTGACTCTATTGACCTTGGTACGACCCGGCTTTGATAAACAATTTGGACAATCAGTTCGCTCAAACGAACATCCCGGAAAAGCGGACATGAAATAAAGACAAAATCGACTCCGTCAGGGTCTATTTTGAATAAGAGGCCGTCATCGTCCTAACAATGGGTATTTCAATTATCCATTGCGGATCTTCGTCCGTGCAAAACAAATTGATTTTATCAGATTGGTCGTCGCTTTCTCCACCGGTCAGGTTCGTCGTCGCTTAAGCGATGCGGAAGGTAAACGTAGTCGAAGTCTCAAAAATCAATACAGAAAGGAACTCGCGCCAAGTATATTGCTGCAATCCGATCTTGAAAGGAGTGAGGGGCGACCATATGACGGAGTAAATACAGAACTACTGCTTGAAAGAAAATGCTGAAAGCTAAAGACTCTCAACACCCAGGATGTGCTTTCTAACCCAGAATGGGATAGTAGCGACCATAGGGCGGAGATGGATTACATTCAATTATCAAAATGCTGAAAGAGAGAAAATTACAATCTGACTGAGCAAGAATCTAAGATCGACAGTACTACTGCCAGTATACAATTTGAAAGATGACTACTTGCTACCAATTACAAATCAGCCTTTAAGAATATTGCAATAATATTGAAGCATTCAATGATTGCCAAGAATAAGCTTAACTTGCATGAAAGGAACGGATCCAACCTCTTTAAATCTGTGCAATCTTCAATGATGTCTCCGTGAAGCCTTTAAGAGTTCCCAGCACCCATCCAAGAGCAATAGTGCAGATCCCTGTTTGCTGTTATAACAATACTGTATTTTTCTTCATAAACCAGCAACACAGATTTATATAAATGATCAGATCTTCCTAGAAACTGATCCAAAAGACTAGATACTGAAGGAAAGCACCTTTAACAAGGAGGCGATCAGATTAGAATCACAAACTGACTTGAAATGCTTCTATTTAATTTTTCACGAATCCCAATGCATTGCAAGAGGTACGGCCCAGCTGAAATGGTACGGCCTCCTTTAAAAATTCAATTCTCAATAATAAAATCTGGAAATTTAGGAACTTAGGCGCCTACCCTAAACAATGAGATTTATGAAATACCCAGAATGATATTTTTGTCTTTTTTTGAAATATGAATGAAATACTAAGTCTGCTGTAGCTAAATGCTAAAATCAGCAAACCTCTAACATGCAAGATCTGAAACTAACACTACTAATGCAGATTACAATGCACGGAATACAATGAATTCACAACTAGACTAAATTCATCACTAGTCGTTGTCTTACAAACGAGAAGAGATGCCCAATGGTTAGGAGGTCTTCATCCCTCGAAGTGATCCAGATTCAATCCGGCAGCATAACGGTGTATTTTCCAAGATAATCCAAATGATGCACAAGACTCCCTTTTTATAATTTCTGCTTGACTTCACGGAACCCTAGAAACAGCTTTTAGGTCAAAACCTTCATCTTCTCAAGAAGGCGTACTTTCTCTTCAAGGCATTAAGAATTGATATTTTAATTAAATATCATCTTTTTTGAAATAAGCGCCACTCAACTTTTATTTTGACTTAGGAAATATTAAATCATCTCTCAATGAGGGCGCCACCCTCAAGGACCCACCTTTTAAACACAACATTAAGTTATTAAGTCTAGGCCCAAGGTCAACATTAAAATATAATATTTAAATGTGCCTTTTAATGAAATAACTTAGCTTATCCCTCCGGAGATGCACTGAAGCCAAAACTGAGTCAAACATCTGACCACTGAAACAGGAAGTCAACCGAGCTGAACATCATCTGACAAGCTGCCAAAAATAGAATTTACTAAAAATAGTAAATTCCAAAAAGTCCTCTGAATGCTGAGACGAACATACCACTGCGAAGCCCTCTGAAAACCCAGAAGGAATCCGCCATTAAAACTATCATCTCCGAACAATGACCTCTTCAAAATTAGGAAACCCTAATTTTAGCTTCCGACTAGCCTCCGGGTTTCCAAGGAAAGGCTAACGGTCACAGAAACTGTCAGGCTTGAAAAGGGGACATTACACCACCTCAGCCCTAAACAAGATTCGCCCTAAAAACCACCACCAAGAGGAGTGGGGTAATAAATGAGCAATTAATGGCCACCACCTTCTAGAAGATTCCCGTTGATAGACGTGTTCACATTGTTCTTGTTCCGAATACAAACTGGATAAGTCTGGTTGCCACTGTTTCAAATTCTTGAACATCAAGCCCACAACTTTCATTCTCTTGCTCGATGACCTTCTTCCTTGATGTTGTTTTTCAACTTTGAAGTACTTGCTTGGGTTTCCATCTTTCCCTTCATTCTAAGCTTTGAAAACATTTCTTTGTCACTTGAGTTGGGCACATACTAAGTCTCAACACTTAGCCACCTTTTGCAACTTTTCTTCCTTCGAGGTTGAAATGTATTCGTGGAGTACTTGCTTCATCTTCCTAAGTCATCATTGCTTGGTCTTCGACGTTCCTCCTGCAAAACAAGCAAGGAGAAGAGCATTAGAACACTCCATAATTAAAAAAAAACTCAACTTACCTGATTTTCACGCTTTAACTTCCAAGGGTTCATGGCCTTCACTAGCCAACTTTGCGTTCAAATTCTTCATGCCTTAGCCAAATTTCCAACCCATCTTGCATTCTTCCTGGGCATACTTCGCTCTGATATTTCATCCAACTCAGACTCGAGAGAAAAAAAGCTTTTATCAGGAATTTGATCAAAAATTATTTAGGCACCCAACTTCAAATTCATCCGCCAAGGCGACATATTTCAACATCTCTTTTCCTTTCTTGCCTTAGAATTTTTTTCAAACTTTTACTTAGGAAACTCATTATTTAAGTGCCCATCAACTTTTTCGTCTTAAACACCTTGGTGAAGTGCATAAGACCTTGAAATCCACTCCTTGTCGAAGATCTTCAATAGCCACAAGAGAATTTTCTTCAAAACGTGTAGAATTCATGGGTATACAACGAACAGGTTCATTTAATTTTTCTTGAATTTTGAACCTTAGAAAATAATCTTCTTATCAAATTTAATCTAGTTCTCCATCCTTGGGCATATTTCTTTGCTCTGACTTGAAATTTCTCATTGACCCTGTGCGACTAGCATCTTCTGAATTCATCTCTGGCAATTTCATCCAAATTTCATACTTCCAAGTCCAGGCGTGATTTTCCCCTAAGGAAGGGATTTAAATATTAACACTTGGAAAATACTTCATCATTTCATGTCCCAGTCTAGGCGCCATCAAGGGTCTAACTTTCAATTTCATACCATCTAGCCACAATAATCTCAACACATCCTCCTTTTTAGTCTAGGCGCATTTAAGCCTTCATGCCTTCACTTTGCCTTAGAAAAATTTCAAATCCTCCTCTTTCAAGTTTGGGCACATTTACCACCTTGTGCTTCCATTTTCCATCACTTAGAAATTTTGCTAACCTTTTCTCCAGCCTCTCCACAAGTCAAGGCACATTCAAGGTCTTCAACTTTTAATTTAGAACACTTAGAAACTTTCACCACCACTCCTCCACCTCAAGGGCGCATTTTGCTAGTCAAGCTTCCACTTTAGAAACTTTAGCCACCTTCTTCTTCCTTGGGCGCAAATGACCCCTTCTAGTTTCATTTTTCAACACTTTTTACCAAGTGACTCTTTTTACCTAGGCGCATTTGGAAGGTTATACTTCAAGTTCAGAAAAATTTCTAACTCCACCCACAAGTGAAGGCGCATTTCACCCCCTCTACTTCAAGTTTTCAAACTTAGAGAATTTTCTCATGCTTCTTCAAGTGTAGGCGCATATGGAAGGGGCTACTTCTCGTTTCGGCACTTAGCATTTTTCAAAGCTCTATAGGCAAGTTCAGGCGCATATAGGAGGGTAGGCCTTCAATTTATAACATTTAGATGATTTTCATATCCTCTATGCAAGGCAAGGCGCATCAACAGGGGAGAGTGTTGTGACCTTTTCACACATCGCCCCATCTTAAATGGGGACC
>VDFB02375852.1:0-19523 GCA_007258455.2 Sequoia sempervirens | reverse complement strand
AAAAAATTGAAAATATGAGTGCACCTCGTATATTGAAGTCCTTGATCCAATAAAAAAAAAATCAATACATACAAAAAAATTTATGCGTTATACGGTGCGCCTATGTCTGAATTGTAATTGGTTTGACTTTGAAACTTGATTTAAGGAAAAAATATTCAATAAAACACTATGAAACCAATTGGAAGCACTAGATATCATAGTTACAAATATAAATTCGAAAAAAATAGAATTTAATCTTTCATAGAAAAAAAGTTATGCGTTATATGGTGAGCGTCACTCTTTAAAAATGTTGTTTACTAAAAAAACTAGTTTTCGAAGGAGATGGAAAAAGAAGTGCAATCTAATTCCAAAAATTTTGAAAAAATATATTTAGAATCTATAGACAAAATGTCACAAATCACTAGTTTGCATCATGTTCAAAATTCTCATGGTTTAGCTGCTATAGGTGCCTGAAAGTGAAGATTTAGTTAGAAAAAATTATTTCAGTGTCCAGTTGGGCCAAAAATTGTAAACCAATATTGTGGGATCACCCCTGCCATATCTTTCTTGTGAATCTCCATTGTTTTTTTCAAGATTTTTTCAATCTCCCCATTTATTACTTTGACTTTCCCATTGGATTGGGGGTGGTAGGGTGATTACTTCCTATGCCTTATCTCATACTCTTGGACCAATTTGGTAATCATGTCTAATATGAACTAGGGACCTTGATCTATTACAATTTTTCTAGGCACTCCATACCTTGTAAATATGTCTTCATATATCTATTTTTTCTACATTTCCATATCTGGTAAATTGTAATGCTTTGACTTCAACCCACTTTGTTTTATAATCTATGTAAACTAATATGTATTTCTTGTTATTGGATGTTGGTGATGAAAGGAAGTTGTGATCACGGAAGCAACTTCCTACACTAATATAAGCGGGAGTGAATAGAAAAACTTTCATTTTGACACCTTTAAACAATTTCATTAATAAGAAACACATAGGAATAATGAAATAGAAAAACTTGATGTAAGTTTATACCTAAGATAATTTCACTATCATAATGGTATAAGAAACACAATAGAATGGAAGAAAGATAGGCAGAATAGAAGGGACATGATATATGTGGGGAAAACCCTTTCAAGAAAAAAACCCCACCCTCCAAAATCATAGTACCAATGTATTACTTCAAAAGAGAGTTACAATACACCCCAAGCACAATGATTCTTCTACAAATGCTTCACACCAAACATTTGTTTAGGATTCAAACCGTTTGCACTTCAAACCTGCAAACAAACTATGCATTCTACAATGCAAGGCATCCTATTTATAGGAGATACAAGCTTTGAGAGGCTTCTAGAAGAGTTTAGGCATCCAAACCCATGTGGAAATAATAACTCATGCCATAAGCATGTTTTGGACACCTGTACAACATTCTCTTACATTTCTTACAATTGTCATAACATGCCAAACCTCTCTTCCAAGCTTGGGTGCCTAAGTCATGCTTCTAGTGGGTTATGAAAAAACCTTACAAATGTCATATAACATGTGTCCTAAAAAAATTTCACACTTACAACACTTTCAACACTCAAAGAATAAGTCAAACATGACTATCACACTTATTATTTCACACTTTTTTCATACCCCACTAAGGCACCACACTTTCTCCATTCAAAATATACCTTATGGCGCATCATAGAATATGACACCATTTGTCCTAGGTCCATGATTCCAAGATGGGATTCCTACCTCCACATGTGATGAATATGTGTCATATAGTCACCTCCAACTGGGATGCCACCCAACCAGTGGGTCCCACTTAATGACATGACATTGTAGGAAATTAATTAAAATAAATAAATACAATAATAATTCAATGCTAGGACTCTAAGGTTGAAACACCTTATTCCCAACAGGTGATATTGGGCTAATGAATTCTAGTCCCCATTTATCAAATGGTGCTAGTGACAACTATGGTTGCAAAGGAATATCACATGCTCTAGTTGGTCTTCCCATCCTATGACGCCTATCACAACTCCTTATGTATTTCACAGAATCCTTATGAAGAGTTGTCCAATAATAGCCAATGGTGAGAATCTTGAGTGTAGTCCTCTTTATTATAAAGTGTCCCCCATAGGATTCATCATGGTAGGATTTGAGGATTTCATAGACCTCATCCTCTTTTATGCATCTCCTCATAATATTATCTGGACCTATATGAAATAAATAACCATCTACCCAAGAGTAGGGGAAACTTTTGTATACCAATTGTCTCTTTACTTTGAGAGAGAAATGAGGCGGTATTTGTCCTGCTACTAGGAAATTGGAAATATCAACAAACCAAGGTGTGTTCAAAGTGAGAAAATAAATGATCATCTGGAAAGGAATCATCAAAACATCTTTTGCTAGTTGTGTTGGTAGTTTGGGCAGAAAATTTGCCACCACATCGGCTTTTTAAGGCTTATCCACTATAGTAATATCAAATTCTTGTAGTAATAGAAATCATCTAACAAGTTTGCCACCAACCACAGGTTTATTCATTAAGTACCTTATTACATGTGATTAGTGTGGATAAAGATTGGATACCTGTGATGTGCCTAAACTTGTTAATTGCATAGACAGCTTCCAACATCCCTTGTAGGTTCTTATTAATATAGTAAATTGTATACTCCTTATTACCTTCCTTCTATCCAAGTAATACTATAGAAAATTAGAAGCATCTGTGGGTATGTGGAAAAGAAAAGTCTAGTTTTGCCTTCTCAAGATAGGTGTCTTGGTCAGTGTTGTCTTGAGTGCCTCAAAAGAGTGTTGACATTCTATGGACCACTCAAATTCTATATCCTTCGTAAGTAGAATAAATAAAGGGGCTACAATTTTGTTGAAGTCCTAAATAAATCTTCTATAGTAGCCAACATGTATTAGAAATCTCTTGAAATATCTTTGTTTCTGTGGCACAGGAAGTGTAGAGATTATCTCAATTTTATTTGGATCTGCATGAGTCCCTTTACTTGATACAAAATATTATAGCATAATCCCTTGGGTATCACCGTGAAACATTTCTTATGACTTAGGGATAGATTGTGCTCTTGACACCTCTTTAATACCTTCTCTATATTGTTAAGTGCTTCTTCATATGTTTCTCCATAGGTTGTGAAATCATCCATGTATATTTCCATGGATTCATGTGAAAAATCTAAGAAATACTTAGCACCAGGCTCGTTGAAAAGTGGTTGGAGCATTACATAGTCCAAAGGGAAGAAAAAAATAGGTATATGTGCCCCAAGGGCATGTAAAGGTGGTTTTATCCTAGTCCTCTAGAGCTATTCTAATCTAGTTGTAACCATTGAATCCATCTAGAAAGGAAAATTACTTCTTACCTACTAGGGAGTCAAGCACTTGATCAATGAAAGGTAGTGGAAAGTGGTCTTTTCTAGTGGTTGTATTTATTTATTTGTAGTCCATACACACTCTTCATTTCCCTCCTTTCTTTGGGACAATAACTAAAGGTGAAACCCATTAATTGTCAGAAATATGGTAAATGAAACTTGCATCAAGTATTTTTTTGTAATTCGATTTTGACTATGCCTCTCAGTGCAGGGTTCATTCTCCTCTAGGGTTTTCTAATTGGTTTGCAACCATCATTAATGTATTATCATGTGCATGCATAGTTTTGGATCAATCTCCTTCATGTCATGGTAGTCACATGTAAAGGCTGCTATGTGTTCCTTTAGCATAGTGGTTAGGGAATTTTGTTGCTCAGCAGTTAATTCACTACTAATTTTTAGCATTCTACCTAGCATGATTTCTAAAGTCTTGGATGCTAATTGTATGGATGAAAGGTCAAGTGCAATAATATTTGTGACACATTGTCATGGCAATAAAGAATGGAAAAGTTGGGATATTATTTCTGATGAACTAGTAGGTATAATATTCTACAAAGGATCCTACATACATGACATATATTCATGTTTCTACAAGTCCCTGCCATAGTTATTATGTATGATGTGTGTTATTAAATCATCTTCATCTTGGTTACTCAACAAAGGGCTACGTTCAATAGTCATGAGAGTTTGAAAGGAATATTGGTCTTCTTCATCTAGGGTAAATCAAATGGTCTACTATAAAACTACATGAGCTTGGGATGGTGGATAAAGGACCAACTTCTTGGTCACATTTTCATTTGAGATAATCATGTTTCTAAACCTACAACCTATAAATGCATTGGTTGTTGCTAACCATGGTTTTCCTAGGATAAGGGGATAGCCTACAAGGTTATCCTTTGGTTGCAAAACCATGAAATCTGTAGGGTACTCCCATGAATCCAATGCTATGACCAAGTCCTCAATGATGACCTTGAGTTTCATTGTTGACCTATTTTCCAACTGTAGGACAATGGGTGCAGGCTTAAGGTCTACTAACTACAATAGTTTCATTATTTCCTTGATCATCATGTTTATGGCTACCCCCAAGTCAATCAAGGTGTTTTTTATAGGAGTTTCATTTATCTTAACATCCACCATTGGGCTTTCAAGATCTGCATACTTTGGGACAATTATATTTCCCAACATAATGTTTACAAGTTTCCTTAAGACACATGAACTATCTTAGGATCCTTTCTCTTTCTCCCTAGCTTTTTAAGACAAATTTCTCTCATTTTCTTAGTGTAGATGGGGATCTCCTTGATAGCTTGAATGAGGGGTATCTTTATACACATATCCTTAAGCTTCCTAATAGGTCAATTTCATCTTGGTGTTGATGTCTTTGAATAGCTAATCATTCAAGGAATGGAGGCTCTAGACTTGAAGTGGTCTAATTCACTTGATTTTAATTAGGCTCCATAGGTAGATTTTCCAAAGCTTTTGTCGAGGGTTCCTCATCAATTATCTCAATAATTTGATGGGATGAAGGCCGAGCTAATGTTTTCCTTGATCTAAGGTGGACATCACTCACCCCTACCCATAAGTGGGGTATTGAGTAGCTCATTAGTGTAGGCATGTTGAACATGCTTGTTATTTGGGTTAGGTGTAGGTTGGGTTGTCAGTTGAGGTGATCTTGGTGGCTGAGATGATGGATTTGTTAGATTGGTCATGATAGCTTGTTGTTGTGGCAGCAAAGGCTAATGTGGCTACTGGTAATTCATGTTTTGGTTTTGTCATTGGCTTTTTTGTTGTGGAAATTGGGGGTTGTAGTTAGATCCTTGAAAATTTTGTTGTGGCCACATATTTTGTTGTTATTGTTTCCAATTTGGTTGAGTATTTTTCCATTGGTTTTGTGTGTTTTCCCAAGGGTGAGGGTTCCAACTAGAGAAATTTTGATTGCTAACTAAAAATGATGTATTGAAATTCAAAGGATCTTGAGGCATACCTTTTATTGGTTTCCATGGTCTCCTTTTTGCAATGTAGAACAATTGTCCATCTTCACCCTCCAATGCTTGAATATCTAGTTTCCCTAGTTTGTCCTCTAAAATAATTGCCACTCTTTTGCACTTACAATTTTCATTTCTTTGTCTACAGTTAGGGTACTATTCAATAAGTATTTCCTCTACCTCTTCTTGGTTTTTCTTCACATGTACAGTGTCCAATTGGGTAGCCAAATGGCTTATGATGTCTTCCTTCATGTTTGACAATGGGTTACTCAATTCCACTCTAGAAACTCCATTAGATTCCTTGCTAATGGAAGATGTTCTATCCCCTTTAGTCCTCTTAGTAAATATTCTTAAATAGTTTCTAAAAACCTTTCATATTTCTTCAAAAGGTAATTATGATACATCTCCTGACCCAATAAGGTTAAGGGCATCCATGAAATCATCATTGACTCCTCTTAAAAACACTAACTTCAGGGATTCTTCAAGTAGAATTAGAACCTTTCTACATAGTCCTCCAATGGTTCATCTTATTTTTGAGAAATCCTAAAAAATTCATCTCTTCTTCTATCAATTCCTCTTCAATAGTCTTGGTATTTCTTTAGGAACTTTTTTTTCATAGTGTTCCAATATGGAACATCTCTTCCCAAACCCATAAAACATCTTAAGGTAGCATCCTTCAAGGTTGTTGGAAATAGTTTGAGACTTTGTGTATCTATTGTGTAAATCATAGCTTCTACATAGCATATCAAACTCAAATAAGAAGGTATATGGATCCTCAGTAACCAAGCCATAGAAGACATGCAATGATGAAGGAGGTATATTCTTCAAGACGATTTCCCTCTCCTGATTGGTAATAGGAAACTCAAAAGTTACATGTTCTGGTGGTTCATCCATTGTTGCATCAACCATGGTTTGGAAGGTCTCATCTGTATTTGTAGTGGATTTTGGTGAAAGGGAAGGTTCTTCTTCAGGAATACCCTCACTTTGATCACTTTGATCACCTATATCCTCTCTAGTTTTGTGTATTAAGGGGAGAAATATTCCTAAAGAGTCTCTCTACCTCTACATATAATAGATGTGACTTTGTATATCAACGACTCCTGCACATTGTTAGTAAAATGCTCTAGTATTGATGGAATAAAACCTAATTGTCCTAGTGCTAAAAATAAAATAGTAAACTCTAAAAACTTAAAATAATAGAGATGAATCTTTGAAAGTGGCACCATCCCTGACAACGACACCAAAAATGTAGAGTTCCTACTAATGTTCAATAAACTTGGTGTTAGACACACAATTTAGAAGAGGTTCCTAACTGAACTATCCACTAAAATTTTGTAAGGCCTTCATTTAATTATCAATCAGGGCTAACATGAGGTTGTGATCATGTTGGTATTGTATGTGCATTTAGAGATTCTTTACTACCTACATCATCTTAGTATAGGTTTTTTACACATGCTAGAAAACATAAACTACATAACAGTAAAAAGAAGTAATTCTAAAATTATTGCTACAGGTAATTATAGCTAAAGATTATAACTAGTTCACTGTCAAGAATGGATTCTATAACTAACCATTATTGCTAACTTACTTGACTCACTCTAGAGGACAATACATTGAAACCAAA
Source organism: Sequoia sempervirens (assembly GCA_007258455.2). Taxonomy (NCBI): domain Eukaryota; kingdom Viridiplantae; phylum Streptophyta; class Pinopsida; order Cupressales; family Cupressaceae; genus Sequoia; species Sequoia sempervirens. The sequence continues at coordinate 12,552 of VDFB02375852.1, read as the reverse complement.
TAAAGCATGAATACAAGACATGATAGATTATTCATGATTTCATTCACCTTCGCAACATGAAGCATCTGATTAAGATAAATGCATTAATAAAGGTAACTACTATAACAACAGAAATGGATGTGCAAAAATTAAAGTGGGGAGAAATTACCTTGAGTGTCCCTTGCTCAAGTGACTATCTCCATAGGGTAAACTCAGTCTAGCTCCTCAAATCAATTAAACATAATAGTAACTAAAAAACTATTCATTGCATAACTCAAGATATCACAATCCAATGAGAGTCTTCAAGGATATCTTATTCATAAAAAAATGATTGGGAACAAAACATTATCTATATAAAACAAAAAACTATCTGAGCATATCTATCTACTATATTTGCTACACTTGTTCAACCAACTAACTAACTAACTATTCACATCGACCATCAAACCATATATAGGTGTGGGGGAGTCTTATTGAAACAAGGACTCAAAATAGAAATCTAAATGCAAATTACCACTCCCTAGAAAATGGAGTGTGATAAATTCTACATAACTAAAAAGGTAGAAAAAGTTGTCTATGACACTGCAACTCTATTGCAATGATAAAAAGGAAATGTGGATTGTATAAATAATCACATTAGATTCTTAGTCATAGTAGATCTCCTCTCCTTCAGTAGTCTTATTAAATTACATGGTTACTCACAATCATCTTGACAAATAGATGCCGCCAATATTGCGTTCTTCTCATTTTGGAACTTCCCCTACATCGTTGTTTGAAATCCCTTTGGTTGTGGGTTATACCTCCTAGTTGTTGTAGGATTCTTGGCTGTAAAGAGTTAGTTCACATAACATCTACATAATACTAATAACCATAGTTTAAACATAGATATACATTGCATTCCATACATATTCACATATTAACCATGCAATTGCTATCATACCATAATCGTAATTCGATATACTTAAGAACTAGGTTCAAGTTGCATGATGATCATAAAAAGATAGTAAAGTTCAGGAATATGTATGAAATGAGTATTTGGAGATGTCTAAAAGTATGTACTAAGCAACAAAAAATTAACTAATAGTTGGCCTCATCAATATCAATCTAGTTATTTTGGCCACCTTAGTGGGTATGCTTTTCTAGATATAAACCTTATGTTAGTAGAGCCAATTGGTCTATAATATGTTTTGAACCTTAGGTCAGATAAAGATCTCCAAGTCGAGTAGGATGGGTGAAAAAATGACTTCACTCAAATAAAATAGTTCAATTTTATATATTACAAATACTTTGGCTAAAGTGAGTGCAAAAGCCTCAGCTTGCACTTGTCTATTCACTATGTTCTAGATACATAACATAATCAAAGTTGTCATTCATAGTTGGAAGGTCTCCATAGTTGTTTGATGGTATTGGTTAAGTAGGGCACAATACTAGAGCTCAGATGGAAATTACTCAAGGGTTCTAGACTATTCCCTTCATTGAAGGGTAGGGTCACTTCTAGTTAGGAAGGTGTGTGGGGGATCGTTGATCTGTGGTTGGAGGTAAAACACCTAGGTGATGTTATCCCTCTTGCAGACGACATGTCAAGTCTTGTGAGAAAGAAAGAAAGTATCCAGATATGGATCACTAACCTTGTTCCTTAAATACTAAATGTTTATGTCATTTATTTGAAATCATTCGTATGGAAAAATAAAAAGAAAAGTAGATTCTTATTTCTAGTTTGAAAAGTGAAATAAATTTATTATGCTATGCTTACACTAGTAGAATTTAGCAAATAAATGACTATGTGACTAAAAAATTTAGTCACGTGACTAACACTAGTAGAATTTGTAAAGTAAATGACTAATTTGGTCATTTATAAGTGACTAATTTGGTCATCGGGTAAAATCACAACTAAATGACTAAATAAATGACTAATATCAAACAAATAAAAATGACTAATACCAGACAAATAAAAATGACTAATACTAGACAAATAAAAATGACTAAATAAATAGCTAAATAAATGTGCTCATTATTAAAATCTTGGCCATAATTTTCATTTTAATAAACATACTCTAAAACCTTCGTCAAGACCTTATTTTCAATCGTAGCCCACCATAATTAATAATAAAATATTACAAATAAAATTACTAATAAATATTTTTTGTGGAATAAATATTTTTTTTTGTGGTGTCATCATGTGAACACCAAAGTTTCTTCTAAATTGACGGAAAACCACCAAATTATAAAAATTAACAAAAACCATAAGAGAACCTAAAAAACTAAAAGCCAAAAACCTTGAAAAACAAAAAAATAAGCAAAAGGAAGAGAAAAAACAAAAGATAAGAATAAGCAACCAAATAATCTAAGAGGAAAAAGGACCAATTTTTTTTATAATCATAATTTTCATTTTAATAAACATACTCTAAAACCTTCGTGAAGACCTTATTTTTAATGTAGCAGGCCAAAATGGATTAGTGAGTCAAAACCTTATTTTCAAGGTAGCCCACCAAAATGGAGTAGTGATTTGAAACCTTATTTTCAAGGTAGCCCACCAAAATGGAGAAGTAAAGTGTGATGCCTGATTTTGGATTACAACCTCTACCCATTTTTTTGCAGTGGACACGATTTGTGCAGAATCTTATGATAAGTCACTTTCCATGGTTTCAGTTAATTTTACTTTTCAAATTTGTACGTAGTCAAGCCATATGATCCATTCTTTTTAATAATTTTAGTAGATGCTTGTTGACTAAGAGTGATTATGTTCTTTTTTAGGCTAATTATGGAAAAGCAGATCCATCTTGTGTTGCAGAAGTTAAGGATTTATATAGAGAACTTGGAATCAAGGTCTGTTTATTCTTTTCTTTTCCATTATGAGATGTTAAAATTGATCTTTCTTTTCGAAGTTTTCACTATCAAATTGCATAGTTCATAGGAGAACCTACTTTTATCTATAAAAATGATATTGAGGGACATGTAGATTGAGTTGTCTATACAAATTTCAGAATTTGAACTCTTAAAATTAGCTTCCACTTTCTGAGGGGGCATGCAAATCACTTTTGAAGTTGAGTGTAAAAAACAAAGTAGCACATAAAGAAAAAGGATGAACAATAATTAAGTGAAAAGTGGCTCTTCTTATATCAACCATGTAGAGTACAATGAAAGGAGTGTAGGGATGGTAGGGGTTTAACGTTTACAGTGTAGTGGAATAGTAGTTCAGTTGTATAGTAGATGTCATCCTACTTTGTTTGAGAACTCTTAATGAATTCCCAAAAATAGGAGTTCCCAAATGACACCAATAGATATTATAAATAGAAAACAAACAGCAATATTTTCATATAAAAACAACAAGAGTTGATTCATAGGCCCTATGAAAATCTCTAACTTTTTGGCTCCCCTTTGATAAATTTCTTCATACTTACAAATTACATCTCCATGATTAATATGGACTGGAAGGGTTGAAAGGGCACATGTTATTCTTTTCCATTTATTAGGCAATAAAGAGTTTGAAGTGATTGAAAGAATCAAATGTAGCTCTTTACTCTAGATGCTTTATTCTCATTCAGTTATTAATATATCTAGATATAAACCATGATGACTTAAATCAAAACTAGAAGAAATCTCATGAAAACTACAAGAAGAGATCAGTGATTAGATGAATCATGGAAATGAAACCAACTCCATAAGCCACAACAAACAAAATATGCAATGCAAATGAGAATGCAAGCCTTCAAAGGTGTTGTCATGGATAAAGAATCATCCTCCCTTAGATCTCTTGTGAGAATTCCTGAAAGCTCTTCAATTATCCACAATATCCACATGCTATGAGCTCTTATACAAAAATTGTGCATAGTTCTTCTCAGTTTATTCAATTTGGTGCTATTATTTTCATCCTATGATTCAGGCTTCAAACCAACCCCTCTCATTGGTATTTGTCTTCCAGAACTGTCTAGAAGAGGGTAATCAAAATCAGTACCAGAATATCTGAAAGTTGAAAGTTCGTTGAAATTCTGACAAACTTTTGTCGGATTTTGAGTCAAAATTTATCAGTGTAAATTGTAAGCCTTGAAATCATGGAACAAAAAACTACAAGAGACGAAGCAAGCATAAAAAATTAAAATTATGACTTGCAGCAATAAAAGAAAAGAAGCAGTAGGCAGTTTGATATATAATCACAAAAGGGCATTTTATGAGGTTGCCTTAAGGAAGCAAATTAAAAATTAAATAAAGAGTTTGAAGTGACTAAAATAATCAAATGTAGCTCTTTACTCTAGATGATTTATTCTCATTTGGTTATTAATATATCCAGATATAAACCATGATGACTTAAATCAGAACTAGAAGAAATCTCATGAAAATTGCAAGAAGAGATTAGTGATTAGATGAATCATGGAAATGAAACAAACTCCATAAGCCACAACAAACAAAATATGCAATGCAAATGAGAATGCAGGCCTTCAAAGGATTTTTCATGGATAAAGAATCATCCTCCCTTAGATCTCTTGTGAGAATGCCTGAAATCTCTTCAATTATCCACAATATCCACATGCTATGAGCTCTGATACTAAGATTGTGCATAGTTCTTCTCAGTTTATTCAATTTAATGCTATTATTTTTATCTTGTGATTCAGGCTTCAAACCAACCTCTCTCATTAGTATTTGTATTTGAGAATTGTCTAGAAGAGGGTAATCAAAATCAATACTAGAATATCTAAAAGTAAAAGATCCTTTCCCTCAAACTGAAGCTTTGTTCTCAACAAACCAGAGCTGAGACAAGCCACGAACTAGTGGAAGGGAAGTTGAATGGAAACTGAGAACTAAAATCCTTCCTAAGAAAAGTGCCCTGTCCACTATAACTGTTGGTTCTAGTGTCTCCTTGTTCATTTTTTCTACCATCTCCTCATTTTTCATTTCTTGATAGAGAGCTTCTAAAAGATGTGCAAGATGTTCTTCAATCTCAACAACCAATGTTGAGATAAAATGGAAGCGTTGCTCTTGCAAATAAGGTGTTAAATCATTTATCCTTGAAGGAGATTTATGTGCATGAAGAAAACTTAGGAGGTCTTCTAGAATATTCTTAGACCCCTCATCTATGGTATCTTTTATTTGACTAACCTCATTTCCAAAATAAGCGTTAAGGTGACCAAACCAGTCTTTATCATTTGTCATCATAAATCTAAAACTCAACCCAAGTAAATTGACACTTTTTAGGCCCCCTCTCTTGACAAGCCAACCCTCACTAGTAGTTAATTTATGCAAATGAGTTCCAACATCTTTGTAACTTGCCAAAGATGTAACTATGGCTTCAAAGCATTTACGAACCTTAACTCTCTCACACATATCCACAAATCCATCACCTAGTATTTGTTGAACATCCTACTAACGAATAGGCTTTCAAAAAGTTCATCCCATAGACTCTTTGAGTGCTTCAAAACAATCTCACACACGCATTTCCATGGAAACTCAACATTTGAACCAAAAACCATTTTTAGCCACTCCAAGCTACCTTCAAATGCATCCAAACTGTCCAATGTTTCTCTAATCAATGTCTCATTCTCTGCAAGTTCCTTGCCACTTTTCACAAGATCAAGCAAATACTTTCCCCCAAGCCTATCTGCAGAGAGAATATCATCTGCACATGTCTTAAGCCACGCTAAGCAAGAATCTAATATAAATTCGCTTGGAAAAATCATCATGGTAGCTTGTAGCTTCTCTCTATGTGATTTTCACAACTACACCTCATTGTCTGAGTTTGGAATCCCACCAAACAACTATGATTCAGTTGGCACTGCCAACACAGTCTTATAAAAAAGAGGCAAATCGTTTAGAACCTCCAAGAAGAGTTCCCCAACCTGACATAGTGCTACCTGTATGACTCTTACCACATTACAGAAAATGGAACTGACTTCCCCCACCTTATTGGTCTGTCGACTAGACGTGTCTTCGGGTTCCAGTGTTGCGTCGACGGTTCTATTTTTTCATCGGTGTGAGGATCTTTTATCGGCAGGACGAGGTCTCTTGTTCCCGCGATGGTCCGATGGGGGTGTCATCGGGAATGTTCCACCAATGACATCCCCATCAGGCCATCATGGGAACAAGAGACCTCATCCCACCAATAGAAGATCCTCACGCCAATGAAAAAATAGGTTCCAACGATGGGCACGAACTCCACCAACAACATCCCCATCAGACCATCGTGGGAATAGGAGACCTCATCCCGCAAATAGAAGATCCTCACACTGATGAAAAAATAGAACCATCAATGCATCACTAGAACCAGAAGACACATCTGACCAAAAGAACCCTTGGTGTGTGAAGTCTTCTAGCCATTTCCATCAAAATGAAGCAGATGGAGTTCAAGGGTTTTGTTTTAGATGATATGGAAAATTTTGTTTGGAACCAAATAGAGTTGAATGGGTGTTTCAAACTCAATCAAATCTTGTTTAAAATAGCCCAACATGAAGACAAGTGTACTTAGAATATTGGGATTTCTTTTCTGATCATCATGATTTGGTTTAGAGCCAGGAAATTGAAGCAAAATGGTGATAAAGAACAACAGGGCATGGGAAGAAAATGTGTTAGGTTGTTTTGGGAAAAACGTGCCTTAAACATTAGAGATCTTCAAATTTGGGCAAAGATTTTGAGAGGTTCCTTGCAAAATCCATTTTGTGCACATTCTGCAATCAATCATTTCATTCCATGAGATGGCATCTCTTTGAGGCATTATGTCAAACAATTCAGGTGTTTTGTCTATGATTCCACATCTTGCATATATTTTCTACAAGAGCATATCCAACTATAACATTCAGGCATCTTTTTATTTCCTCTATCTTTCATCAATCTCTTTACTATTTGAACCTTGTACAAATTTTTTAGAGAAGAACATAAGTTGCAGCATTTTTAGGATCCAACTAAAAATATGAATGGTTGATCAACCATGCACACCTAATGATCAACTATATATGTAAATTGTAATGCAATAAGGGTTACTGATGTGTGAAGTATGTGCAACCCTCATCCACTAAACCTACATGACTGCATGCACTTAGAACCCAAGCAAAGCTTACAATATTAGGATGTGTTCCAAAGTGCTTCATTAATTCAAAGATTTTGAGGGGTTCCTTGCAAAATCCATTTTGTGCACATTCTACAATCAATCATTTCATTCCATGAGATGACATCTCTTTGAGGAATTTTGTCAAACAATTCAAGTGTTTCATCTACGATTCCACATTTTGCATATATTGTCTACTTAAGCTAGTTTTTCCTATAGTTGTTATTTGGTGTTTTCAATGTCGTAAAGTCAGATTTTCCTGTATGCATGAATGTCTTTTTTTGTAAAATCAAGTTTATACTATGCTCCCCCAAGTTTCAGGGACGGTGACGACAGGGGACGGTGGGACGTGTTTTTGGTACAGGGGTACTTTTGGGTCATTTTTTAGGGGATGGTAGGGAATGGCTATAAAAAATAGGGAAATTTTTAAAAATATATAGAAATTTCAAATATTCATATCAGAACATTGATAAAGCATTCATCATAGGCATTGTAGAAGATTAATAAATAACATTATACTTGAATTGAGAAGATTTATTGTCAATGTGGAATACATATTAAATAAGAATTATAACAAAATTCCCAAAGACTTCAAGTTTCAACTATAAAATGACAAAAACATGGAAAATATATGGTTGTCCCTAATCAGCAAATGCAACTGGTAGGTCTGTATCAAAATTGGAGCTCAAGTTTGTGTCACTATCAAATGCAAAGGCCGGGGGGAGTTTTTGGGTCCCACAAGTCCCCAAAACATTTCTGAGACAAGGACAGGGGTACCAAGGTAGAGAACAGGTCCCCATGGAGCATTGATTTTATATGGTTTGGGGTTTCAAGGTGGAGTTTTACCTGACCACAGAAAACCTTTATGGTTGGGACAGAGGCATACACCCCTCTTGCTAATTACACCTTATCATTTGCTAGAGACCTTTGGGTGACTCCTGGAAATGGTACTATGATGGATTGAGGGGGAAAACAGTAACAAAGGTTATTGTGACAATAAAGTGGAGGTTGGTATGTACACTATTTAAGTCTTGTAAGATTCTAACCTGGAATCTAGAGGAACCAATTAGGCAAACCCTAGTCTGAGCCTTCATAAAAGAGTTTGCAATACCAATACATAAATGTAAAAATGTTTTTTTTTTTTACTTGTATATTTGAATAGCTCTATTTCTTCTTGAATTAAACATTTAAAAATTGGTGCAGGAGCACCAAGGTATTTGTGAAATGTTGATTCATGGAGGTCTTATGTCAATTTGAGTTTTGAATCTAAAAGTCATTAATAAGTTCATGATTGACCAATCCATATTGTAAACATGTGCAGGCATAATGAAGAGTGTTGGAAGCGGTGGCAGAGCTGTGAGAGGTTGGTAATGTCATTTTTCAATAAACCCTTCCCCAAGCTAGTGTAAAGTGAGGTTTTTTAGTTACAAAGGTTAGATGAGAGTTTTCCCATTTAAAAATCATTGATTAGGGCCCTATGTTGACTAGTAAGAAGATTTGAGTGGTTGTTTGGAGTTGGAGGAAATAATTTGAGGTACCTCCTTTGAAAAAGAGACCTAATTGGTCTATTAGGACATCGTTGTTTCTAGGTTTTGCATGAGATGGTCCAAAGTGACCCATGATGGTTTTGAAGGTAAGCTATAGTTTTCCTTAAAGGGTGTCTAAAAGAGTAGATTGATTGCTGAGTGGTTCATTGTGAGATAAAGTCAAAAATTTGGGTCTGCAAACCTACTAGATGAGTTGAAGAGTTTTTGTAAAGGAGTGATTTGGAAGAGTTTTGTGAATCAATTGGTTGTTTGATTCAGCTTGTTTTGTGATGATTTGTTCAAAGCCAAATTGCTTTGCATCAAAAACTCTCCATCATATTGAAGCTTGATGGGAAGAACGGTCCATTAAGAGAACTCAAGGGGTGTCACTTGCTAGGAGGAGAGAGGTTGTGGAGTACTTGTTGGCTTGAACAAGTGACTGAGCTCACCTTCCTTGTATTGAAGAGGATGTATCGGGTATGTATTTCCTCAATCAAGATTAAATTATAACTGATGGCTTTGTGATGAGATGGTGTTGATGAAAAATCATATAACTATGATAGTTGAAATTATTTTGGTGGTCATATGACATTATTTTTTAGAGCATTTATAAAGAAAGTATAGATTAAAATTTGTTGTGCCGAAGCAGTGAGTAGGATGCATTCCTTCGCTTGCCTCAAATCTTTATTTGGGTGATGAGGATAGAGGTATAATGCCTTATGTTACCTCACACTTGTTCCATTCATGTAGTCACCTTGATGACTGTTACCTCACCCATGTTTCAGTCATGTATTTACCTTGATGATTGACTGACTTGTTTTTAGGGCTTACAGCTTACAAGAAAAATGAAGGGCCTTTGACCTTTTAGATCATCTATGATAATTTAATTACATCAACAAAAAACCATGGAAGGATTTAAGTACTTAGGGTTTTGTTAAAGATATGACTGTACTATTTAAAGATTTTGGTTTGTACCTGTTTAAAGCCAGATGTTATGCTTTTGGCCTTGAGATTGAGTGGGACTCTCAAAACTTACATTTTTTGGACCTGACAACAGACTTTTAGTATGATATGGTTAAGATGGTTTGATTGAGAATTTGAGAACAACAAAGGATAAGCCTCAATCTTTTATGTCATTTAAAGATTGGAATAAATATTATTAAGCAGGACAACTTAAGACCTTAGATTTGCACCAATTATATATCAGCTAGAGACCTAACCTATACCTCATGTAACTCTCCATGACTATAAATATGATCTTCAAATTATAAATATATACATTCTACGCAAGATTTATTTGTTTAGTAGATACTTAGGGAATGTGTAAACATGATAGTGAATACCTTGAACTAGTTAGCTTTATCTACTAGTTACTTTTGATCAACTAAGGGCATTTATATTTCAATTTTAAATAAAATTTCAATATTGAACTTCAAAATTTAGACAATTGCCACCTGCACTGCACATAAATGGAGGCGCCCTTTTAACACATTTCTTTGATTATGCTTTCATCTCCTTTCACATTTGAGTATACTAAATTATTTTGAAAAACAAATTGATTTCAATGTTCTATCCCATGGCTCAGTTCTTGTTTTTGCGTTGAACAAAAATCAAACACTAAGCTTCAATGTCATGTTGGATTGTTAGAAAGCTACAATGTGAAAATAGCTTCTTTAGAGTCTTCATTCTATTTTATCTTTGCAACTCTATTCTTTCCAAATTTATTTTTACATACTAACAGTGACCATGAAAAAATTATTGCAGGAGTGGGAGGTTATTCTTACCTATATGAGCCACTTTGGTGTTAAGGCATGACTACCAGTAAGTACTTATTACTTATAATATTGGGTTTAGGTGACAACTGGATAATATTAATGTTTGACAATTGACATAGATTACTTGCATTCAAACTATTAATTTCCTTATGTACAATATTTTTTGAGATTATAGTTGTATCCAGCTTGAGAGTTTATATATTCATTGTTCTCAAAATTTACAGTTTATCTGCAGTGACTTCCCTGCCAGTCCTTAACAACTATTTCAGAATCAAAATTTTCACTCAAAATTACATTCACCATCTTTTATGAATAACTACTAACTACCCTGCAAACCAAAACTCCTTTTCGTTGCCCACGGTTTTATAAAACCCCCCAAAACTAACTACAAACAGCCAAAAAACTCAAATTCATGGTAGAGGATTATGTTAACTATAGAGTTGCAAATGAGCTACTCGCCACAGTTTCCATAGAGGTCATGTTCTTCTTCTTCTTCCTCTGAGGTCGCTGCTCCAACTTCTCCAGGTGCTCCAACTTCTCTAGCCACTTCGCTTCAGCCTTTTCCTTTTCTATCACTGCCTCAACCTCTATTAATTCCACAATCAATTTTAGAGCCTCCCACTCGCATGTTGCTCCCTCTCTCCATCTAGCTTTATGTTTTCCTTCTGGCCATTTCACAAAGGGTTCACATTTCACTATTTCTTCATCCTCTTCGTTTTCAATTCCCTCACTGATATCCATCCCAACTCTTGGAATTGCCCATTCCAACAGTGAGTCCATGTTCTCTAGATAATCCTTATGCCCCAATGCCTTCATCACCTTTTTCACAACTTCAATCGGCTCTCCCAAATCTAAGCCCCAAGCCATTATGAGCGAATAAATGTCCAAATTAGTTTTGTACTTGTGCGTAAGCTAGCCAAATCCTCTTCCCATAATTAGTTTCACTGACTGCACTAATCATTCATTGGTGTATAGGAAACACCCCATCAGTCTCTTTACCAATGGTTCTCCATAAAAGTGTGAGAGTTGTTTCTTCATTTTAAGCATGAAACCAGCCTCCATCACCTCTGCAGTGACAAAGCCACCACCTCTTGTACACCGTTTTCATATCTATTGTTCGCCACAGTAGAGGAGCATTGAGAAAGTAATGCCTTGAGAATTTAATAACTTCATTCACATTCCTTTCCATAAATGCTCGGCATATGTCAGTCATTTCCGCCACCTGACTCCACACACAGTTTCTCTCATTCACTTCAAGAATTAAAACCTGGAATTACTCCATTTTAGAGCTCCCTAAATGCACCACCCATTTTAGTCTTGTCATCGGGGGAGAACATAAATTTTAAATATCTCGACGATGCCTCAAGATGTCACATCAGTTAGAATAATCATTATCGCCATATCGGTGAAACTGTGATTCTTCTTCCACCAATAGCCACCTACTCCATCGATGAACAACTTTCCTTAGGTCTATCAGCGGGATGTCAGATAACGTCACCCTGATGCACCCCAACTCCACCGATATACATTATGCACTTGATAATCCATGGTTATATCGAGCCATCGAGGGAATGCAAACATTCGTTCCACTGATGTTCATGTGTCACATCGATGTACTTACTTTTGTTGACTCTATCGGTCTATCGAGGAGAGCACCTTAGGAGTCAGCCCGATAGGGTATTGTTACACTAATACTAGGTTATGAGCTGCTTTCATCGGGCCATTGACGAGGCTATAATGGGGGTTTTGTCGATGAGGTATTGTTAGGCCGATAGTGCTAATTTTTATTTAGGGACGGGGAAATATTTATGTAGCCTCATACTATTATGGTCTCATGCTTACCATTATGCTTTTGATAGATTTTTTCCAAGGCAATGAATTGTTTGACAAAATGCTTTGGTAGACATGTATGGAAAATGTGGTACCTAGCATAGACAAGGCAATGAACTGTTTGAAAAAATGTCTCAAAGAAAGGTGGTCTCATAGAATGCCATGACAAGCAAATGCAATTGGTAGTTGCTCCTAGTTATTAGTTATGCAATGTGAAGTAATTGCATAACTACTTAGGTTGACTATGTAAAAACTATATTGTAATTGAAATTTTGTCATCTATCAACATCTAGTTATTAGTTATGCAATGTGAAGTAATGCTTTGAGTTTGAAAGGTGTGCAATGCAATGTAATCAAAGATATGAATATAAACTACATAAATCTATTTTTTACAATTCATTAGTTAAAC
>VDFB02375851.1:0-21928 GCA_007258455.2 Sequoia sempervirens | reverse complement strand
TACTCAGTGTCGTTGCGGCAGCAGTTACAAGATCCTGGAAAGAAGCTTGTAGGGACTCAGCATTACAATAAAGATGGGTCCTTGAACAACACGTGTGTTTTTCATCCTTGCCCATGATATCTTTTGGTAGTGTAGACAAATCTTAAAAGTTTAGTCCTCCATCTCCAAATTCAAAATGCTTATTATCAAATCAATTGTATGATTCATAGAGATACCCAAAACTTAATGAAAGTTGTGAACATATTCAAATGTTTGACCTTGCTAGCCTCTTCACGTTTTTCTTTCATTATAAAAGTTTTATTGGGTTTGCATACACTACTTGAGGACACAAGCCTTTTGTGTGTGTATAAATATTTAGTATTTTAATTTTAAGTTTTGCTTGTATTGGATAACCCTAGAATACAAATTGTTCAATCTAGAGATCCATGAAAACTCAACTCCTTGTGCATCACAACAATCTCCTGGCTACTATTTCCCAAGATACAAGTTTCAAGCATTTACCCCATAATGGTAATTATTGGAATGAATGAGCACAAAACAGTATTGCAGATTTTAAATTTACATTATGAATGACACTAAATATATGATGCAGGAATGATTGAGTGTGTTGCTATGTTCCACGGGTTTTCGGGGACGGGGACCGTGGGACGATAGGGGATGCCTTTCGGGGATGGCAGTCTGAGGGCCATTTTTTGGGGACGGAGGGGGATGGGTTTATATATGAAATTTATATACATATATATATATATATATAGAGAGAGAGAGAGAGAGAGAGAGAGAGAGAGTGTCAAATCTCTACAAGTTAATGACACCAGTATAACAACAGCAATATAACATGACAATGTTAAAATGATGTTGGATGACATCTATAGGCACCTGCATGCCAAGCACATTCCAAAATGAAATTGTTTGTTTATAGTTCTCACACAATACCACACTGTACCAGACCATGGCAAATGTACCTTTAATCTCTTTTGCACTCTATGATACCATATGTAGAATTTTGAATTTTGATGCTTTTTTGAACAATGAAAGATTGAAATCAGAAATCCAAATTATTTCTGTTAATATTGACTGTTATATAACTTATATTAGTAACTGTGAATCTGAATCATGATATATTTATTACTGTTATACTACAGTTGTTGTTGTCACTGCTGTCATGATTAATTTAATTGTTGTTATATTGCTGTTATAGCGCTGTCATGATATATTTTTTGCTGCTGTTATAATGCTGTCATGTTTTGTTGCTGTTATAATGTTGGCATGATATATTTAATAGTCTTTTTTTTAATGTTATGAACAATTATTTTTAAAAACATTATTAAAATATGTTTTTCAACAGGGGATGCCTGGCCGTCCCCAACTGCCTTGGGGACGACTAGGTGCCCCCAATTGTTTCCTGCCGTCCCTGATTTTGGGGACATTTCCGCATTTTCCAGATTTGGTGGGGGACGGCTAGGGGACGTACCCTAATGTCCCCCCATCCCCAAAATGCCTTAGGGGACGGGGACGGGGGTTTGAGGGGTGGAGACGCGTCCCTGTGTAACACAGGTGTGTTGATATTGATTACAAATCTGATTTATAATTATAATGCCATTATCTTTGTTTCCATTCTCAACCATCTGAAAACTGTATTGTAAGTTATAACTTACCACAAACTACCCAAACCAACAATATAATATCAATTATTATATTAATACTATCTTCACTAATATTTATTTATTTACTAACCTATATTTACCTATACTATAATGTAATATTTTCAACATACCCCCTCTTATTCCATCACTTTGAACAAAGGTAGGAACACTGGTGGAAAACATCACTTGATGAACTAGGGAGCACACTATTCTCCAGCAAAGTTTTTTTTTTTTTTTTTAAGACTGCAGGAATTGGGTAGCGCGACCCCATATAAACTGCAGTGCGCCTGGTAAAATTTTTAACGTGACTGGTGGCGCTGGCGCAACACGCCCTCCGGTACAACGGGGGTGGGGGAGACTAGACCTCGTGACCAACCTCCTGCAACAGGAAAGATTTAGCCAACCCAGCTAGGGCCCCAACCCCTATTCTCCAGCAAAGTTGCTTATTAGGAAGTCGGGATATATTTTGTGCTCTCACAACACACTGTATACCACCACTGATATAATTTGTGCTCTCACAACATGCCGTATGCTGGTTCTCAGACACCGTATACTGCCACTGATATATTTTGTGCCATCCACTCTCATTCAACTGGTGTGCATTTGTAGCCGTCTTATTGTTTTTTTCCTTACAGACAGTGGTGAAGATATTTAGCCATACAAAATGAATGGATGGCTAGAAGCCATACAAAATGAATGGATGGTTAGAAGCCATACATAATATTTTTCCTCCATCCTCGAAGCAAGCAAATTTGACATCTTTTCATTGATTTTTATACTTCTCTTCAAGATGACACATAGCATCGCAAAGAGATTTTAAATAAATTTTGATATAATGCCTGCTAAATGCTTAATTCCAGAAAATTCAACTGCTGGGTAGTAGTATTCAAGGATGGTTTTTGAGGGACAATTCTACAAGCAAAACACATTTATTGCAAAGCTTGATTGGAGCAGGCAGTGATGTCAACCAAATGCAACCCAAACTATTTGCAGGAATGTGATATAGAGGTGATGGCACTAACAGGTAATGTGTGAAGACAATGGAAAACAGAACCATGCTTGTTGGTGGAAATTGCAAAAAAAATGTACAAAATGGAATAACAATATATCAGCAAAATATGTTATTCAACCTTCCTCATTTTCTCACTGTGGCCCCAGCATCTGCAACACTCTGAAACCATATTGGTATGACTGAGCACAAAGCAATATTGCAGATTTACATTATGAATGACACAATAAAGATATAATGTGGGAATGATTGATTATGTTGACATTGATTACAAATTTGGCATATAAAGCCCTTGTCTCCATTTCCATTCTCAACCACCCGACAACCATATTATAACTTACCACAAACTACCCAAACCAATGATATACTATTTAGTTATACTATTTGTAGATTGTATGGTCTCATATTTTCAATTTTATACTGTTTGTGTTTACTTTAAAGTAGTAGTTTCATTTTTAATTTTTAAAGTGGTTAGTTACATTTTTTAGTATTCACCCCTTGTGGTCTCTTGGTTCTCATGTCATCCGACTCCCTTGCTCTATTTAGTTAGCTGTGGTCTGCAGTTTACCATTTCACATTCTCTTCTCTTGCCTTCTACATCGTGATGATGGTGATCCAAAATGTTATGGAAAAAGTATTACACAGTTAAATCCAGAAATACTCACTATCCAATGTACTAATAATTATTATATTAATCTTTACTTATTTACTAACCTATATTTACCTATGCTATGATTGAGTATTTCCAATAGTAATAATTAGAGAGTAGCATGTTGGCCCATTAAATGCAAGAGGAAGGCATAAAATAGCTGATTCCAGGATGGTGAACCCCTGGTGAGTCATTCCTTCAATTCGAATATGATATATCTGATGATTCTTAAACAAATAAACTACTGTTTCTAATTGATACTATTTTGAATGGATGTAGATTGGTGCTTAATCAGGTTAATGGCCTTTGTGAATGCATACAATTCCTGTTTGCAGTGTTTGGCTACAGTATGAAGTCCATTCAAAAAAGAAATTGGTATCAGATGAGATAGCTTTGTAACACACTGTTTGCAAGTGCATCAGAGTGATGGACATGTATAACCACAAGCATACACATGCACACAAATTTATGCATTTGCATCCATGTATTATGTGCACATACATACAGAGATACTATCTTACAGTACTTAATATACAATAGCAGTTTTAAATGACAGATCTTACACGCTAATATTCGCCCATCCTAAGAAAGCAGGAAGGGCAATCATCTTTTAGGAAGTACTGTTATTATGCTTTCAAAGAAAATGGAGTTTGTGTCATGCCCCTCGCCTGACCTTCCCAGACCTAAATGACATTGATTCAATGAAGTGCACCCAAATCCTCCTACAAGCCACGAGGTATGAGGTGTGCATACTCCTATTATGGTGTGAACTATTGTATCCCACATAGTGATTCTCTTTAAATTGATGTACACTAGAGAATTGTGTGGCAAATGACCTCAATGTGCAAACTCCTGTGATGTGATGAAATTGTGGGCTCCATGTATCATTGTTGTTGGATATGGATGATTAACACATGTAGCACTATACTTCAAATATTCTAATTGGCCGCCTCCTCAAGCCATTGCCCACATAAAATGGTTAATAATTCCCAATCAGTAGAATATGGTGGCGCTCCTTTACTTTAAACACAGATTACAATATGAATTAATTCTACTTCAAGACAGCGATTCTTAACTAAATAATTATTTAGCAACGGCCCTAAATAAGGATCACTAATAGGCATGTGATTGGTATTAAACAAAACAGCACTTGGGAAAACATATGATTAACAATAACAAATGATGTATCCTTTCAAAACTAAAGGACATGGCCCCCCCACATTGTGAGTTATAAAAGGGGGATCAATTCATTTGTAGAAGGCATCAAAGGAAGGAATGGAATATGACCGGGAAAGGAGATTGAAAACAAGGAATAAGGATCAGCAATTATAAGAGGTCTATTGGATTAAAATATTATTATCAGAAATATATTTGGGAAGTAAGTTTATATATATATATATTTCTATATTTCTAATTGATTTCAATTTACACTAATTACCTTTGCATGAATATATAATGCAAAGGTAATTATATATATATATATAATTATATATATATATATATATATATATATATATATATATATATATATATATATATAATTACCTTTGCATTATATATTCATGCAAAGGTAATTAGTGTAAATTGAAATCAATTAGAAATATAGAAATATATATAATGTACGATTATGTAATACTGATGCTTGCAGCAATTATTGAGCCTTATAAGTAATTATGATTCCTTAATATAAATATGAATAATGGATTCTTATTCTTTTGATTTTCTTTAAACAATCATATGTAGGGTTGGCAAGCTATATATATATATATATAAAATATATATCTATACATATATATATTCATGTGAAGGTAATTAGTGTAAATTGAAATCAATTATATATATATATATATATATATATATTATGTAATAATGATGCTTGCAGCAATTATTGAGCCGTATAAGTAATTATGATTCCTTAATATAAATATGAATAATGGGTTCTTATTCATTTGGTTTCTTTAAACAATCATATGTAGGGTCGGCAAGCAATATCTACTGAATATAAAAGACAGATCGACCAGCAAGGCAATTGGAGCAGATCAAACATAATTATCTGCACTCAGCAGACAGGGGCAGAAGTCAGCATTTATTAAATATGTTTGCATCTTAGAATATAGCGGTCTTATATTTTAGCAAGTAATGTGGTACGCTCTATCATGATTATTGTGCATAATGATATCTTTATTATTGTATAATCTCTATGAATCTGGATATATTGAGTGTTTGCAATTCTCATCAATGCAACCATGAGGGGAATGGGGGAAATTCCAGTGGGGTGAGCAGATACTAGATTTCTTTCTAAGTACGCCACTCCAAGCTGGTCACTTGGGGCCAAGCGGGTGAGTATCTGCCCTTGGGCTTAGAAAGGGGAATCAATGGGCCTCCTATTGTAGCTTCTCCCCAATCTCTACATGGATTGGTTGTTGATCGTAAGAGGGATGGATAAGGCAGCATGGATGGGGAATGCAGATACAAGTTTATCCACTAAGTACGCCACCCCATGTTGGATGATTGTGTGTCTGCCACTTGGGGCCAAGAGGGATGGTATATCTGCTCTTGGGCTTGGTATGGATAGCTTCGGTCGGACTTACCATGTTTCTCATTCAAGTTCCATTATGATCAAACTTCCAATATGCATTATGGATATTGTGTAGTTTATACAAATTTGAAATAGTTATGTATTTTACATGGTTTAAACATCTAAGGCATTTATGATATATGTTTTGATCATAGGAATTATATTTCCAATATTATCTAACATGATTGCAGGGACCATGATTTATCTTGCTTAAAGCATCTAATTGGTTAGTTATTACTCTAACTCTATGTTACCGGAATCGGCCCTTTACCCTGCCGATTCCGGGTACGGATACGTTTCCAAACGGATTCGTGTTGGAAACCCTGCGGATTCGAACAGGGTTCGGATTTTTGTTTTAAAAAACGTTTCCACCAATCTGCACGATTTTTCCTCGAATCACGCCATTTTTTCGTGATGTGGCGTTTTTTTCGCTGCGGCAATTTTCTTGGTCGCGCAAGGTGAAACTCAGTGTCGCCGTTAAGGGAAAAACGCAGGGAACCGCCGTCGAAGGAGATTTTCCACCATTTATTGTGTCTTTCCTCACGTTTTCCTCTCCCGATTTCGTCTGCCGGTTTTGTCCGCCATTTCCTGATTTCGTCTGCCGTTTTTGTCTGCCATTTCCAGGTATTACCGGTTCAGAGCTCGGACGGACCTTACCCCTATTTCGTTTCCCAGGGTTAGACTTTTCATCCACATAGATTTCCGCCCAGGGAGTGCAAGATACTCCACTAGCGCTAATAGGTCCGAATACTCGGTTGGGTATGGAGAAGAGGGGTTAGTTCTCAGCTCGTAAACCTCAATTTAATTTTAGTGTATATGTATAGTTTATATTTTAATTATTAATATTTTATAATAGTTATTACTTATTAGTTTTTATTTTTAATTTTTATATTGTTTTATACTTTATAGTTTATATGATAATATGATAATATTAATAAATTATTAAATAATATAATATTTAAATTTTTAATAATATTGTTTTTATAAAATATAAATTTATTATATATATTATAATATATTAAATTATTAATACATAATTTTAGTTTATTTATTTAGTATTAAGTTTTAACAAATTTTTATTGTAATAATATTTAATATTATACAATTTAATGTTTTTACATTTATAATTTTATAATTTTATTATATATAAAAAAATAAAATTTATTTTAGTATTTTAATATAATTAAATTTTTAAATTTAAAACTTTAAAATTTACATTTTAAAATAATAAATATAAATCTAATTTACTTTTTAAAATAATAAATATAAATTTATATCTATATTTATGATTTTTATATGTTCTATGTACGGACGTACCCAAACGTACCCACACCAAACAAAAAAAAAATTGCCGTATCGGCGTACCGTACCCGTACCCGTACCCGATTCGGCAACTTAGCCCTAACTGCATTAAACTTGTGATTCTAGGGCAAGATTTAGGGCAATCCCAAAAAGGGGACATTACAGTTTGGTACACTTGGATTCCTACATCAGAAGAAATTACTCACATTTATTGACAGAAGCCATTCTTAATGTTTTCAAGAGTAACTTCCTTACCTTTCACCTGTTAGAAAAGGGCAATAAATCTACAGAGAGACCAAAACTACAAAGCAAGCATTGCAAAAAATAGCAGCTCTTAATTGCATGAGACCATCAAAAGTGTGCTGAAATCTTTGGGAAATTTGTGTCTATGGCAGTGAAAGGAAACAGCAGTTCCAGAAGTGAAATATCCTCCTCCTTGTACATGTAACATAGCCATCTGATAGTCTCTTTATAGCTAGCTTGTGCATGGTTAGTGAATATAGTCCTACAACTGAGACCAGACCATCTATACCTGTTTACAGTTGATAGGACATGTCTAATTGGCAGAGTTTCACCTGCAAACAGGCTACAGGCCAGTGATAAAAGCAGATGACTGAGATTGGCAACTATTAAGTCTTCAAGCCAGCAATCTCATTTTTACTTGTGCTTTAGCATTACAGATAGTCTGAACTGACAAAGCTACTTATCTTTGGGGCCTTTTTGACCCCTTTTGTTGTTAAATCTATTGAAATATGTTTCTTTGGACAGCAAGACCTTATAAGCTTTCTTGGGGTAATAGGTTGAAACATTAAGTCATCATGTCTTTGCTATCCTTCCAGACAGGGATATAGTTTTTGGCATACAAAATCAACTGGATGAAATCCTTTATGTGTTGTCTGGTAAAGCCAACATTGCAGCTTTAAATTTGCTTGTTAGGTATTGAAGGAAAATTACCATTTTATATTGTTTTGGCAAATTTTCCGAACTTATGTTATTAAAAATGAAAAAAATTTAAAAGATTTATTTTTTCCATGCCGAGTGATGAATGTGAAATCAATGTTTTTCTCTGATTGAATTCTAATTATGTAAACTATAACAAATCTGGTTTCTGTTAATCTTATTCTTTTGTAGGAAAAAATATATTGTTTAATAAATAAATAATATAACAACACATACAAAATTGCTATTAGCTATTTGGTCACTTGTTGAGAAAAAAAATTTCCATGGTTGCTGAAGGCAATCAAAATGCCAAACTAAACCATTACAAAAGCTATTAGCCTGCTCGATGTAGACATATTTACAACATAACACGATTAGTCATACCTGAAGAAGTAAATAATTTAATAAATTGATATATTTATGCACTTACTAAGAGAGAAATAAAGCTGAACCGAGTGCCTTCAAGTAATGGTTGCTTCCATTGCCAGAGGTAGCTATCCAATAGCATGATGGGGTTTTGGACTCAGCCCAGTGTGCAGTCTGCTATGAATTTGGGGCTTGAAATCTCTTCTACCAAATGAAAAATAATCCTGTTGTAGGCCCCTTTGCTATATAGTACAGCCTGATATGAAATATGCATGTATTCAATTGTCCCTCCATTTTTTGCAGTTTGGTACCAAATAAATTTGAATCATTTGGTCTGACTGTCTGTCTCAACCATCATTTCTTGAATGATTTTTAACAACTATTGGAGGAAATTTCCAATGGTGCGACACAGTAAATCCACTACAAACTTGTATGTGTTTTTGCAATCAGTTCCCACAATTTAATACTGAATTGACTTGTTGGCTCATTTTCTTCAAGAAGTTCGCAGACTACTTTCTTGTGAATGGATAACTTCGATACCACTCCCTGAGGCATGACACTGTAATAAATGGTTTCCCAAAGTTGTGTGTAGCTAGTATAGGGACTGATGACACAATGCCATCCAATTCTGTAAAGGATTTCTCAAGCCATTGTAATTGTCTTTCTTCAGTAGTTCTGCAATAGGTATTGGGGCATAATTGTAGTCACATATTTAATGATATCCCACTGATTCTAGAAATCTATGGAATTTGATAGGATTGTGAGGTCTAGATCATGTTGTCATTCCCTTAATCGTTATTGTATCCATCTTAATGCTATTGACTGCAATTATGTACGGCAGGAATTCCAATTCCTTACCATCTATGTAGGTTTTTTTTTGCAAAGATATGCTGCTCTTGTGATGCTATTAGACCTTGTTTAAGGTTTATTCAATTTTCTTTCTATGTTTTACTATAAACCAAGTTATCATCAAAGGAGGCTAGAACTTTCTATGATGGCCATTCAAAGTGGCTCTTGATAAGTTAATAAGTGGATTAATTTTTCTTCTACAAATGGATTGACCTGGTACTGTTGAGATACTTTGGAAATTCCTGCTGAAATTTGGTAACTAATACAAAGTGTTAAACTGAAACATGCTGAAAAAAGTTTCCTTTAGTCCAGAGAATTTTGACATAAGCCTTTCCAAACTCTTTGCATTGAATTTTGTACACAGGAAAGCACTTATCATTCTTTTGGACAGTGTTTGAAACTGCACACGTTTTTATGCACTGTCAAGAATTGGAGTTAACTGGTTAGGATCAAAAGAACAATATATGGAAATCTCATATTTGCCAATGATTGAGGTGATCTTGCTAGGATCATAAGAATGATATGGAAATCTTATTATGAGAGTTTTATATGAACATACATGGAATTTGATGGATAGGAATAATGAAATATCAAATAACTAATGGTAGTATAGTGTTGTATCTTCATAGGATCTATGAGTACCATTTTTTATATAAAATTAGGAACTTACCAGATACAGACTAATGGCATGATCTTCTCTTTGCCAAGTACTCACATTATAGCTTCTTTGACTGCGACATAATGTACTTACATCTCTTTCATGTTGTATTTTAGGTTCAATCTTCTTAGTTTGTCATCAACAAATGTTAAAATCCGGTAATTATTTTTGTCTTCTGCAGCCGGTGTAGTGCTGTTGCATGGTTGCCTGAAGGAGATAGTGTTTTTGTTGCAGCACATGCAGATGGAAATTTATATGTATACGATAAGGTAAGTTTCTCTGGTTGATGGATAATTTGAATTGTTCTCCGTAACTAGCTAGACATTACAAACTGTAGTAATAGATGAAGACCTGAAAAACGTGGTTTGATTTGTCTTGATTGGTGATTTAGAACAAAGATGGAAGTGGTGATTCATCTTTCCCAATAATCAAGGACCAGACTCAGTACTCTGTTGCTCATGCAAGGTCCAGTAAGGTATACATTTTTTTGTTCAAGTGATATTCTTCCATTACTATCTTAAACATAATAACTTACCATACATTATCTTAACTTGAAGAAAAGAAAAAGTAAAATGAATCAAATGGTAGCTTTTCTACTGGGAAATTTGCATGGATGAATATAGGAGAGTTTATGAAATTTCTGATGGATTGGTAACCTTATTGCAATGTACTTGGATTTCCTGCTAGTCAAACATAACATTTGTGTGCCCTTAATCTCTGCATAACAGAACATATTGAAATGTCTTAAGCTATATGGTTTGAACCATGAAAGTAACTTGGCAAAATGATTTTCAAAATTAGCTTAATTTTACAAATAAAAAGTTTAATTAAAACTAACAGCATAGTTCACGTTTCATTTTTTGTTCCAGCATTGATGTGTTTGAAAACAAAGGGGTAAAAACTTTATTAGAAATCAGAAAAGAGCATTACAATAATAACCACGGGACCCAGTCCCAGAAAGCAAGGCGAAAACCCCACAACATAAAACAAAATCAACTATCCCCATGTATCCTCCTATCCTCTTCCAAGAACCGGTCTAAATCCGGATGCAGCTCAGGGTTAACTTGATCCCAATCCTCAACCTTCCAACCACTATCTTGCTCAGAGGCCCATTTGGCCAAGCAGTCAGCAGCGCGATTCCACTCCCTTGGGATGTGAACAAAGGATGCCTCCTCCATCCGAGAACTAACTTGAAGAATCCGTTGAACCACCGAAGCCAACTGCCAATTTATATTAGATATCTTTCGCTCATTCAAGAGATTAATCAAAATCTGTGAATCAGCTTCACATATAACCTTTCTCCATCCCAAAGCAAGGGCCCTCTCCATAGCATGAAGAATTGCTAGACCCTCCATGAAGTTAACAGTCTTCACCCCCTCATGTATAGAGAATAGAAAAATCACCGAACCAGCCGAGTCCCTGCCAACCCCACCAATTCCAGCAGGCCCAGGATTTCCCCTAGAAGAACCATCAGTATTGATCTTTAAAAATCCATTGGGAGGAGGTAACCACCTTCCAACCCGTTGGACCCTCTTTTTCCCATGCCTACAGTTCCTAGAACTGACAAAAGATGAATGAATTTCTTGAAGACCTAGTCTGGCCACCATCTCAGCATCACCTCTCTCCAAGGGGAAAACCACATCACATTTAGCTAAAACAGACTCCTGCACCATTCCAAGCATACGCATCCAAACTCGCCGACCCACCAACTTCTGATCACGAAAAATTCTGCGGTTCCGCTCCAACCAAATCTGCCAAAGCAGAAAGGTAGGGCCCACGAACCAAACTTCCTGCAAAAAGGAAGCCATAGAAGGAGGTCTTCCCATACTATCCCAGAATTCAACCAAAGAGCACGCATGAATACAGGGAAGCTTCCACACCTCCCACCACCAATGCCAAAGCTGCACAACAAAGGGGAACCGAAAGAACAAATGTGAAGAATCCTCTTCCGCTCCCCCACACAAAACACAAATTGAAGGTCCTTGAAATCCCCGTTTACGAATGTTATCCCAGGTCAAGCACCTATTCCAAGCCAAAGTCCAAACAAAGCAGTTGCATTTAGGCCACGAGAGTTTATTCCACACCCTTTTCCACCAATGAACCTCTGCCCCAGTTAGCTTCTGAGCCAATAACACCTGATAACCAGAAGCAACAGAGTAAACCCCCTTAGGATTATGGGTCCAAGCAAGAATATCTTCTTCCAGAAGAGAACTACAACTCCTACTATGAAGAATCTTGTGAAGCTCAGCACTTTCTTCCGCAAGTCCCAAATCTGGCCACTCTGCGGGATCCTTCCAATGAGCTACCTCCAACTGACCAAAAGAAGCAACAGACTTGAAGTCACTCACCCTAGCCCAGCCAGCCTCGAGAAATCTTTGGCACAAAGGAAGTAGATTGGGGAACTGAGAAGTAAGAGGAGGGAATCCATCCCAAGAATCCGACCAGAAGAGAGCTTCAGTTCCTCGTCTACAGATCCAAAATAAACCTTCCTTAATAAGCTTTGCACCCTTCTGAAGAGTATTCCAAATCACTGAACCTTTCCCCTCAAGAGGGTAACGAGGAAGATCCTGCCGTGGAATCCCCGGGAAATACTTATGAGATAATATCCTGGCCCACGGCTGATCCTGTTCCACACACCATCTCCAAAATAGCTTAGCAGCCACAGCCACTCCAGATAACGCAGACTGTCGAAGACCAAGACCACCAAATTGCTTTGGGCTGCACACAACATCCCACCTAACCAGGCTCCACTTGGAAGAAGCCAAACTACCCGCCCATAAGAACTGCCTTTCAAGAGAATCCAACTCCCTCAGAAAACCCATCGGAGCCACCTGAAGCATACATCTGTAGGTAGGGAGAGCCTGCACCACCGACTTGAGAAGCTGAACCCGCCCCGCAAAAGACAACCATCTGTGGGTCCAATGATTAACTTTTGCACGGAGCTTATCAATAATATTCTGCCAAGAACCCTTGGGAAGATGGCGAACAGAAATTGGGAAACCCAGATAAGTCAAAGGGAGAACCCCTATCTGAAACCTTAAGATATTAGCAATTCTTCTCTGTATGGGGCTCGGCGTGTTGAAGAAGAATATGGAAGACTTCTCCTCATTAATCAATTGTCCTGAAGCAACAAGATATATGTCCAACACCTGCCTCAAGTTAGTAGCTTCCCTAACAGTAGCCATCCCCATCAGGGCAGTATCATCAACAAACTGCAAATGAGATTGCGGAGGCAAGTCTCCACCCCATCGCCAACCTTGAATGATGCCAAGCTCCACCCTTCTTTTCAACAAACGACCAAGGCCTTCCACAAGAAGCAGAAAAAGATACGGAGAAAGAGGATCCCCTTGGCGCAAACCCCTAGAGGCACCAAAAAGTTCAGAATGATCTCCATTTATCAAAACTGAGAAGGAAACAGATGTGACACAGCTCATGACCCATTGGATCCACTCCTCACCAAAACCAAAAGCAACAAGGATCTTCTGCAAAAAATACCATCTAACCCTGTCATAAGCCTTAGCCATATCTAGCTTAATGAACATAGCCTTCTCATGGGAGTTGTCCATGGAGTGGATGGTCTCCGTAGCAATGACAACCCCATCAAGAATCTGCCGACCTGCCACAAATCCACTATGTTCCTCTGAAATCAACACTTTAAGCCACTTCTTCAGTCTCTCAGCCAATAACTTTGAGATGATTTTATAAGCCACATTGCAAAGAGAGATAGGCCGGAACTGAGATAACCTATCAGCCCCTTCACACTTGGGTATGAGAGCAAGGAAGGTGGAGTTCAGAGCACGAAGCATCTGTTTATTCCTTTGGGACTCAAGGACAACAGCCAGAAGATCCAACTTTATGATATCCCAGAATTCCTGAAAAAATTCAATCGGGAAACCATCGGGACCAGGAGCTTTACCCTTCTTCATCTGAAACACAATCCCCTCCAGCTCATCAAGAGAGATATCTTTCATCAAATACTCATTCGCCTCCCTGGAGACCAACTGAGGAATACAAGAAAGAACCTGTGCTTCCTCAACAGAGCCCCCTTGTGAATCCTCCCTAAATAAAGTAGCAAAATACTGAGATGCCTCAGCAGAGATTTCTTGAAACGAGGCAAGACGTTCACCCCTATCATTCACCAGAAAAGGAATGGAATTACCATGCCTCCTATCCTTCACAGAATTGAAGAAGAAGGCGGTGTTTTTATCACCTTCCTGTAACCATTCAACCCGGGCCTTTTGCTTCCAATAGATTTCTTCCCGCAATTCAAATTCCTCAACCACTTTCAAAGTCTTAGCCTCCTCCCTTAGAAGATCCTCAGAGGCCCCATTCTCACGAATCAACCGCGTAATATTATTCAACTCCTCCTGTGCGGCAACCTTAGCATGAAAGATATTACCAAAACATCGCCGATTCCACCTTTTAAGCTGATATTTGACAAACTGAAGAAGCTTGGAGAATGTGTACATTGCCGTACCAAAAGTTGGTCTACCAATCCGCCACCACTCAGCCACATAATCATGAAGAGTGGGATCCCGTAACCACATAAGCTGGAACTTGAATGAGGGAGACCGAGGCCCCCGTGCAGAGATAATACTAAGCTTAATAGGCCAATGATCAGAACCTCTCCAATCAAGAATTTCAGATCGAGTGGACCATAAGTTTCCAACCCAATAACAGGAAACCAAGAAACGATCTAGCCTCTCAGCAACACAACTCTCACCAATTCTCCTATTATTCCAAGTGAAGCGACCATTACTAGGTAGAACATCAATAAGATTTAATTCAGAAATGCTATCTCTGAATAACAGAGCAGAAGGCTCCAACCTAGGAATTCCACCTCTTTTCTCAGACAATTCCACAATAGCATTAAAATCGCCAGCCATAACCCACGGATGGTAAGGAGCTAAGCTACGAACAAAACGAAGATGGGACCATAGAAGTTGTTTACCCAGAAACTCAACAGGAGCATACACATTAGAGAGGAGAATACACTCACCAGTCTCATACCAAGAGGCGACAAGGGATATAGAGGATCTAGAGGACATCCACCATAGGGGGAAAATCTTCCGAGGGTCCCAAAAGCAAGCCACCCCTCCAGAAGCACCAAGAGCCCCCACACACTGGCATTCACCATATTTCCACAGCTTAGGAGCCATGGCCAACATATTATCTACAGATAATTTAGTCTCCTGAAGAAAAGAACATCCGGAGAATGATTCCTAACCAAATCACAAACAACTTTTTGTCGAGGGCCACTGTTCAAGCCCCTTACATTCCATGAGAGAATAATCATTTCTGGGGGCATGAAAAATGTGAATCAAGAGTCTTGACTGACCCTGACTCCACCAAAGTTTCCCCAGTTAATTTAATCTTCTCCATATCCTTTTTCCTTCCTAGCTTGGAAGTCCTATCACCAACCCCTTTCTTCAGTTCATTTTGCTGAATACCTAAACGAGAGGAGGCCAAAGAGCTCTTCCCCACATCCTTGCCACCTTTCAGGGGCAATGGGGAGCCACCTCCACCACTCTTCGAAGCTCCAATAGAAGATTCTTGTTCAGTCTGGACAATCAATTGTTGATCCATATCCATCTGCCCAACCCCAATCTCCTGCACATCCTGCATGGCCTCCAATGGTGGCCCATCCTGTCCTGTACCCAAAGTTCCCTGATCCAAGTTCAGCAACCCCGGATTCACTTCCTCCTGGCTGAGATCATCCAGCACCTCAAACCTATTAAAAGTTTCATCATCCTGCCTCTCCCTCAAGGTCCGCTTCTGGCCCCGATTCCTATTGCGAGCCTTAACAGGGACATAACCATCATCTCCATTACCATCACCCGGAATAGGCTCCTTACCATTATCAGTCCTAGGAGGATTACGAGAAGGCTGAGAAGGTTGGGGCCCCACAGGCTTAGCCCTAGGGCACCTACGCTGCAAGTGACCATATTCATGACAAAGACGACACCGAAAAGGTAGGGTTTCGTAATCTAGCTGTTGAACCCAAGTATATGATCCAGCACTCACTTCAACAGAATCTGGTAGTGGCTTGCTTAAATCAATTTCTACACAGATACGAGCAAAAGTCATTACCTTTTTGTACTGCGTCTGTTGTGAAGACCCAATAGGTTTACCGAGCATTGAAGCCACCAAATGCAACACGTCATCCCGCCAACACTCAACTGGAAACCACGGCAACCGAACCCAAACTGGAATCCGACTCGGTATTGCCTCAGTCGGGTTGAAGCCAGCATGCCATGGCTTGATAAACAAACCCACCTGGTTATAAAAATAGGGGCCACCCTCGAAGACCTTATTCCGATCTGCCATGCAATCAAAAGAGACCATAAAAAAGTTGTTCGCAAGGAGCCTAATCTCCATCTCCCCCTCCGGCATCCAAGTCCGTTGAGCCCAGGATTCCAAAAAATGCAGCGAGACTCTCAAACCCATGAACTTGCAATAAAAAGAGTGCCTTGAATAGTATTCAATATCATCTGCAAGCATTTCCATCGGGATAATCAGCTTCGGTCGCTCTTTGCATCTTTCCAAACACCCATTAATCTTCGTAATTCGGGAACCATTAACCGATCCTAGATCATTCATCTCCATCTCTGAAGAAAACAGCGTATTATCAAAAACATTCACTCCATGCGCCGAAGGCTTCAAACCAAATGCTGAACGGAAATCCAATTTGGGGCTAACCCCAGATGTTTCCCCACCCGGCATAGCAAAAAACAAGATCCCCAGCAGGCATGCAAACCCCCAGGACACTTTAGCAAGAAATGGAAAAAAGAAAAGACCCCAAGGGCAGGATCAAAACCCTTCCACCCACAAGCCACCCAAATAGTAGCAAGAAGGCCTCCAGAAAAGAAAAAACCCCACCACCACAGCCCCGATAGCTTCAAAAACCCCACAAAGCGCGAAGCGAGCAACACCGACGAGCTTCAAGACGCGATGTCGCCCTATCTCGACGCGGGTTCAGATCCATTTCCAGCATTGATGTGTTAAGTTCATAATTAATGTAATTTTTCTTGTTAAATCATCAGACAAACTGATTTTGTAATTGTGAGGTTTATTTATGTAGGTTTTGCTTCCAGAAACTTCAATATTTATGGAGTTCTTAATTGCTTGAGCCATTTTGAATAAAATATCTATTGCTGCTTACAATATAAATTCTTACGGGAAAACTGTTGGATTCACATACTATTTTAGGTTTTGCTAACATAGAAAGCAATTGTGTGAGACAATTGTTTTAGAACCTGTCCAACACACCATGGATAATATTTCTTTTTGACCTATCACTGAAGATGATCAGCATGATAGGTCTGATAGTTTTTGTTTTCGATCCTTTTGATAAATATCCCTTTGAACACCTTACCTGCTTTACTTTTGATTGCCTTCTACATACCATTTTTGTGGAAGAAAATCTTTACCTTTATTTCATCTATTACATCACATGATTGGGGTACATATGAGGGATCTTTATCTTGCTTGCAGGCTACAGTTACAAGGATGGTTTCCCTGTCTTACCCCATGTTCCCTGGTGACCACCATATGCATGTCTTGTCTTCCAGGTTGACTCTATTTAGTTGTTTTAAATCCCATAATTCACTTCAAACATTCCAAGAGGTTTTAATTTTAGAAGCTTGGTTTCATAACATGTGGATTGTGTCTATGATGCTTTGATACTAATTGGGTTATTTTGGTCAACTTATCAACAAATAGTACAGCATCATATCTGCCAGCGATCTGTGGTATTCCAACTAGAAGGTTTAGTGAGACATCTTCTCATTTGCATTATGTAATGCAATTTTATTTGATGGAGCTTGCCAAATGTCAGTGTTCCAGCTTTACATTCCATTCTTCTGAAGGTGTCATTCTTCAAGGCCTTTCACAACCACAGGCGGATTACTTGTCTAATGCTTTGGTACAAAATGGGTTATTTTGGTCAACTTATCAACAAATAGTATAGCTTCATATGTGCCAACAATCTGTGGAAATCCAACTAGAAGGTTTAGTGGTATATCTTCTCACTTGCATTATGTAATACAATGTTGTTCGTTAGTGTTTCAGGATTTAACTGTGTGTGAATTAACTTGCACACAGTTAAATCCAAAATCACCAACAAACAACATTGTATTATGGACTGTGGAAATTCGATGTGTATAATACAATAGACATTTAATCTTAACAACCCAAATAGCAACACAAATCTTTTGGGGAAAAAATCGGCAAACCAAAAGTTCAAGATTTTTTGAAAAAATCGGGAAAAAATTGGATTTTAAAAAAAATGTAAAAAATTGTAGAATAAGAGACAAAAACTGTTTTTTTGTTAATTCAAAGGCATTTCCATAGCAATAGACTCAGAGTTATAGAGAGCAAATAAAATAGAGAGTTTAACTAATGAATCATAGAAAATAGATTTTGTTGTTTGTATTCATATCGCTGATTACATTGCATTCCACATCTTTCAAAGCATTAGTTCACAATGCATAACTGATAGATGACAAAATTTCAATTACGATATAGTTTGTACAAAGTCAACCTATAAACTAAGTACAAAGTTTCAAAAAATCAAAAGTAGCCAATGACTCTTGCTAGTTGCTTCTATAAATAGAGCTATGCTAGAGGGATGCAGGTCCTGATGATGAAGCTCCTGGGGCTTTGCCTCTCCTAAGTCGTTCAGTCAAATGAGTATCAAAGTTGGACTCTGCTAGGATCTCAAAATCCTCAGCCTCGAGAAATTCATCACCAGCAATCCACTCATTGGCTGGATCAAAAATTGCCTCAAAGAAATGTGGTCTCATAGTGATGGAATGCCATGACAATCAATAGAAACCACATTTCTTTGAGGCAATTTTTCAACCAGTTCACTGCCTTGTCTATGCTAACCACATTTTTCATACATGTCTACCAAAGCATTTTATCAAACAGTTCACTGCCTTGCTGCTATGGCTAAAAGCCTAAAACAAGTGCTTTCGAACAAGCTATCGATGCTTGGAAAAAATCTATCAAAGCATAATAGTAAACAACAAGCTATGGTCTTATGGTTTTTTTTCACGCAAAAATTAGCGTGATTTTATTTGCATTTTTTTTGGGCAGTTTTGCAGTTTGAAATGGGAAAAAATTGTTGACCAAAAGGTCAAAGATTTTTTCAAAAATCAGGGAAAAAATCGTCCAGCCTGCAGATTTTTTAAAAATCAGAATTAATCAGGTTTTTTTTCCAGATTTCTGTTACTATGAACTGTCTCAAATATCATTCTTTATAATGGCATTTCATCTTCAATTTAAGACAAATACTCAATGGCTTTTCATATTGCTTATGAGTTGTAGTCATTCAATTCCCCTGAATTTCTTTTCGAAAACTACTACTAGTCTTAGTATACTAATGCAACTAGGTGTTGTATAGTTGCTCGAAAATTTCATTGAATTTATTTGAGAAGCATTCAAATTTGGTTGAGTGAGCATATCTAGTTCAACTTTCTAGTAAGTAGTGGTTTTATGTATACAGTGCACGCACAGTTATTCACTACTGCCATTCAATAGTTAGATAATTGATGATCCATTTTATGAGTGACAAGTTTGATGTGACTCATATCCAATCACCCTTCTAACCGGTAACAGAACTACTTTTGAGTAGAAAATGCTAGATGAAAATAAATACATTCATGTGTCTTGTTCTTCATGAAAAAATGTTGCTAGATGACATACTTTGCAGAAAAGGATGGTTTGGATCATTGATTCTCATACCATGCAAGATTGAAGTAGACATAACTACATTTTCATTTTTAAATGTATATATATTTAGATGAAGTCAGAGTCAGCAGGAGTGCATATACAGTTTCAGAAATTACTTCATTTTTTGCTTGCTCTAGTGCATGCCTAGAGTAAAACAGAAGAGTTTTAAAAATTGAATGAACTCCTGATTAGTTTCTCAGCGATGGTACAAGCCCAAATTAGAATCACCAAGCTCTTCACAAAAGTACGCTACACTAGAGTCCTGCAGATCTTGATGATGAAGCTCTTGGGGTAGATCCTCTCCTAATTCAATCAACATCCTTAGGACATAATCAGCTTTTGCCAAGAGATTAAAATCTTCCACATCAAAAACTACCTTCTCATCATTTGTGATCCATTTGGAATCTGGACTGATCTTATCAAGGTCGTTTGGCTGATCTTCCTTGTCACTACCTGATATTGTCAAATTGAATTCATACAATAGTGACGTACTCAAAATAAGTTCTAAGTTCTACAAAAATAGGAATTAACTCAAAAAATGATTGAAAATGACAATTATAAGTTGTAAGTAATTTTGCTGCCTTCCTTTGGTGATTGACCCTGGTCTCTGAAGAATTTGATCCCACTTTTGTGCCTATCATTGCCTTTTTGGCCTTCCTCTGAATATGCTTTCATGAACTCCCATGCATGATATAACATCCATAGGAC
Source organism: Sequoia sempervirens (assembly GCA_007258455.2). Classification (NCBI taxonomy): domain Eukaryota; kingdom Viridiplantae; phylum Streptophyta; class Pinopsida; order Cupressales; family Cupressaceae; genus Sequoia; species Sequoia sempervirens. Next base: position 1,492 of record VDFB02375851.1, on the reverse strand, counting down.
ACTTTTTGCAAAGTACTACATCGTGGTTTGTCTCCTTTGCAAATGCCATTTGAAGCTGTACAGACCTCCATTGCATACATAGCCACAAAAATTTTACTTCACTTTCTTTGTAGCCTAGAGCAACATGCCATATGCCGATCTAAAGTCTCTCATGTGGCATGATGATCAAATCTGCACCGAAATACTGAAAAAATTTAGCACTTAGAGTGATGATTTAGGTTTTTTTTAGTTTAGAAAAGCTCTTAATGTGACCAAAAATGCCAAAAAAATCAGCATTTAGGGCTCTTATGACTATGGTTATGGCTTTTTCTGGTTTTCAGCATTTAGGATTGGGTGTTAGGCCTTTTTTTGCAATGACATTTTTAATTAATTTTTTTAGAAATTAAGAGAAGGAATTTTGTTCAAAAAATCTGAAACTGAAGGACAAAATGCTCCAAAAACCATTGAAAATGCTCTAAAACCTGTAAAAAATGTTTGAAAATGCTTTGGTTCAGCTTAAAATCCTGTTGAAAATGCTCAAAAATCACTCTGGTTCATTTCAAAAGTCTGTCAAAATGAGAAAGTGAACAATAAAAAGGTTTCAATGTCTAATAAACCGCCCGAAATTGTGAAAAATTGCCCAACATTGTGATAAATCATAAAATCGTAATTGGGATTCTATGATGATTAAATGCCAAATAATTGGGAAAAAATCTGTGTGCGGTTTGTTCAAAAAATCAGTGAAAATTGGCAGAAAAATCATGCCCTAGGACAAGTGCTGATTTATCACAATTTGATGAAGATTTTTGGATTGTGGTAAAGGGTTCATGTGGGACATAATGCATGAATCTAATGCTTATATTAATAAGGCCTCGATGGTAGCAGACATAGCTAATTTTCCCTTTGTTAATAGAGGTTTTTTGGACATGGATGCTAGTAGAGGTTCTAGGGGGCGTTCTACTTCTTGGATTTTCCATTCTGGTTGATTGGGGCCTTGATACAAACTCATGACAGGGGTAGTTTTCTGCCATGGTTTCCTGCTTGCACTTCATTGAGGGGTTCTCTCCCCACAAGATTATTTGTTCCTGTGCTATGGTTTGGGATTTAACTGCTTTAGGTTTAACCCTTCTTGCTAAATTTACATTACTTTATTGTTCAGTATTTAGCTACTTTTGATGCCTAGGATCTTTAAACTTTTAGAGTCTGAGTAACCATCATTGGTCATTTGTGGACATTAACGTAATTTCTCTCTTTGTAATACTAGGTATGCTTTTACTTTCAGAGATATGTATACTTTGTTGGGTTATGCCATCCGCATTTTACTGTATGTGTGTGTTATTTAGAGCATCGGATATTAGAACTCTAATGTATTTCAATCGTCAGGTAAGGTACTTGTAAGAGGTTGACCTTCTCAAACAAAACCATTGCTAGTTTGAATTGGTTTGTGCATGTTTCATTTTGTGTAGCTGGCTGTATGTTGATGTTGCAATTGTTGTTATTTGCAGAGCAACCC
>VDFB02375850.1:0-43003 GCA_007258455.2 Sequoia sempervirens | reverse complement strand
TAATTGAACCACACAAGAGTAACAAGTGAGCTTTGATAAATTGAAAATATTCTTGATACATCAATTTTAATAATAGGGAAATTACAACCTTGGAGACAATGGGATAATATCTTTAATAAATTCAACAAACAATTAACACCGTAATTAGATCAAAAAATTTATGCATTCTTCTCCATTATATAATTTCAAAAGATTTTACAATATAAAGCATGATGTTTTGTTTCAACAACAGTTCACACTATCCAACTACCTAACCTCCTACTTCTAATAATGATCCATTAGATTTCATTTGGCATATATACATTATATCTTCAATGGTTGTGATCCTTCACTATGTGTCGGTTACAACTCCTCATTATATTTTATAATTAATTGCCTTGAGGAAATTAAAATACTTTAATCTTCGTTACCATTGTATCCTATGAAAATTATTTCACAATAAACTTTAATTCCTTTGCTGGCAATATTCACTTTTTCACAAAATATGTTTACTTGATTTCATATCTCCTTTGGTGAAAAATGTATTTATAAATATTACTTGTTATGCTCTCTCAAGTAAAATAATTATCCACTTTTAAATTCCCTTTGCATTTACCTCCTCGGTGAAAATGTGCAATATTGTTTTCCACTATAGTCATACTTTATTAATCTTTTATTTATGCTATGATCGTATGCATTCACTATATTGAGGTAACATATGACATCAAGGAGACATATTTTATCTTACATTGATATCAAAGAGTCTCTCTGATGCAAAGTACTATAGGAAGATTGTATCGCCGAGACCTCACACCACTCTTACAGATATCGGTGAGACTTCTGGTGCAGGGGTACCTTGGGGACTCCATGCCACTTTGAGGCCTTGTGTGGATTTTAGTTTGATTTCAAAGTTTTTCATGATGTAATAAGGTCATAAGGACATCTTGAATTCTTTGTAATAGGTTTTTAGGTTTGGTATTAAGTTTTTATGTTATAACAAGGTCTCCTTCCTCACCATGTGAACTTGGTGCATCTAGGAAAGTTAACGAATTAAGATGCCTTGGTGAAACTAGGTATTTAAGGGGAGTCTCCTTGATGTTTTGATGTGTTTTGTGGTGTTTTAACACCTTTAAATTTTCATTGTAATTGAGCTTCTTGGGAGTAGTATAAATTGTCTTAATTAGGCAATTAGGAGTCTAGCTTGGAATATTTTAAAAATCAGTTGTTTCCAAAGTCCAAATAATTCAAAAATCATTTGGAGGGAATTGGAAAGAGGTTTCAAAGGTTTAAATATGCCTCTTTTGGTTGAGGCATGTTGATGGTGAATTTTTGAGAAAGTTTGAATAAAAAGATACCCTATTTTTCTTCATTTTTTTGTCTGTAAAATTATTGCTAAAATGCGTGGTATGGCCATATTACATACTATATAGTTAGTAGACCATAATGGGTTGATAGAGGATTGAACTAACTTTCTTTTGGTGATGATTTGGTCCTTTTTCATTACGAATTGAAAGAGATATCTGCATTTTACTGAGTGGTCTAAAAAACCCTCAAAATTAGGGTTTGGTCTAAAAAGCTCTCTAACTCGCCTTCTCCTCTTTCTCATGGACTTATTTTTGGTGGTAAGGTGAGTAATATCATGTAATTTATGTTCTTGATGTCCTTGGAGGATGACAGGGGTTATGGTGCATCTTTTGATCAACCCTAGGCTTGGCATCTCCATGTGACAAGCCTAGTTGGATGTTGATTTTATGTGCTTTATTTATTTGTGGTAAAAGTCTTGAGGGAGTGAGTTGAGAATGGTTTAAACAAGTGTAATTATTTTCTAAGAATCAAATTTTGGGCTTAGGGGAGCTTGAGTGTGCTTTGGAGCTTTGATTCTTGTTGGAAATCAACCATTTAGGCCTCCTTGTAGCGTGAAAAATGTGTCTTATTCTGAAGGTCTGGTAAAGAGTCATGCCCTGGGGTTTTGGGGTCTCAAATTAATCCATTGGAGGAATCCAAAACCAATTCTTGTTGTCTGGGTCTTTTTTTTAGGTGGATTCTATAGTGACTATCCTAGATTGGCAGGTTGCAAGGATGACAGGCCTAATTGGAGGTTGATGAGTTGTAGATTGTTTTTACTGCTTTGAGCCCTATTATTGGGTGTTGCTAAACTTTGATGAGTCTTTGAAGGTGTCTTCAGGGTTGTGCATGTGTCAAGTTGAAAGAGTGGGTTTTTATAGGAGTTCTTTGTGACTGCCTACCTTGTAGACCTATAAGGTGTTTCTAGGTCAGATGTTGGAGCGATGGGAAAATGAAGAGTGTTCCTTGAAACCTTGGGTTGTTTGTCATGTTTTCATATGGTGAAGGTGTCAAAAATGTTACTAGGTCAATTTGAGAAATCTGATTTTGAAAACTCCTATGGAAAGTAAGTCTATCTCATTGGTTTGGAAGTGGATTAGTACTAAGGTCCACTTAAAGAGTATTTGAGAAAGTTGAGGCAAGTTGGTTGTTTGGTCATCTAAGTGAAGGCTTCCCTTGCTCACTCTGCTTCAGAGTGGTATCAGATCCAATATTTTATTTGAAATTTTGTGAAGAAAATTGGAGGTTGTGGTGAATAAAGGAAGATGCCTCCAAAAGGTGGGTTTGTTGTGGTAAGGGAGATGAAGGCCTTGAGGGATAGAATAAAGGCCTTAAAGAGAAGGAAAGGGAATGTTGACGAAGAGAGTAGCTCAGAGGAGGAGGTAGAGGGTGGAGAGGAAAACCATATAGAAGAGGAGATTCCTCCTAAAGAGAAAAGGTTCATTAGAGCCTTGAAGACCATTAAAGCAGAAGCCACCAAAGTGAAGATGAGCATTCCAATGTATGGGTGAAAGATGAATGTTGAGGCACTACTATATATTGATGCCTTGAATAATTACTTTGAATATAAGGAGATGGTAGAAGATAAGAAGGTTAAATTTGCAAATACCAAGTTGAATGGGGTTCCTTTGACTTGGTGGAATTACTAACAAGGAGAAACAGTGAAAGAGGGAAAGAATATGATTTCCTCATGGGACAAAATGGTGAGCATATTGAAGGCACAATTTATGCTTGCAAATCATGAAGTTGAGGTGTTCAGAGGCCACAAATCCTAAAGAAAAAGGATATGAATATGGCAACCTATACTGAGGAATTTCACAAACTTAGTATGAGGTGTGGCCATGTAGAGAATGACAAGGAGAAAGTGGCTAGATATTTGAATGGAATAAGGTTTGAAATCCAAGATGAGATGAGTCTTGTGACACCTAAGATAGTGGAAGTGTGCTTCCAAGTAGCATGCAAGGTAGAGGAGAAGTTAAGAAGAAAGAAAGAGCAGCAAGGAAGGGGTAGAGGTAGAAATTCCAAGGGAAGAGGCAATTTTGGTGGTAGAAACAAATCACAAAGGCAACAAGGGGAGTCAAGTGGAAAAGAGGAACAAATTCAAGAATCGAGAGGAGGATTCAGAGGTAGGAGGTCTAATGGAAGGGGCAAGTTCAATGGAAGAGGTTCCAATTAATTCTCTGGAAGGTTCTACACTTGTGATGAATTTGGGCACCCATCTTTCAAGTGTCCTAAAAAGAAAGCTTCAAACTCTCAAGGTGGAGATAGGAGGAACCAATTGGTGCAAGAGGAGGATGCAAAAAGTGTAAATTCACCCTCTAGACCTACTGATCCTAAATTTGGAGAGAGCTTGATGATGAGAAGAAAAATTCTCAAGGTGCCAAGTTCCAAGGAGCCAACACAGAGAAAGTCCTTGTTTAGGACTTCATGCAAATCTCATGTGAAGGTATGCAAGGTAATTGTAGACTCTGGTTCTACTGATGATTTAGTGTCTCTTGAATTGGTTGAGAAATTAAAACTAAAGGAGATTCCTCACCCTACCCCATATCAAGTGTTATGGTTGAATAAGGACCAACAAGTGCTTGTTAATGAGCAATGTTTGGTGGAATTTTAGATTGGGGAGTATAAGGACAGAATTTTTTGTGATGTTACCCCCATGGATGCTTTCAATTTTCTCTTAGGACACCTTTGGCAGTATGATAGGAAAGCCCAACATGATGGGGAGAAGAACACCTACACAATAACAAAAGATGGACACACTTTAACTATAAACCCCTTATTGGATGAGGGAGTAGATAAAAAACTTGGGTCTAGCATCATGGTGGTAGGTGAGAAAGAGTTTTTGAAGACTTTAAAGGAAGAGGGATGTCTAGGGTTTTCCTTGGTTGTTAATCCAAAATGCAGGTTTTTTTTGTCCTCAAACAAAGAGAAACCCATACCTAGTGAAGTCCAAACTTTGTTGGAGAAGTATAAGGAGATTGTAGTGGATGAATTTCCTAGTTCCCTGCCTCCAATCAAAGATATCAGCCACCATAATGACCTAATACCAGATGCTACATTTCCCAATAAGGCTTCCTACAAGATGACACCAACCCAAAATGAAGAGATAGCAAAGCAAGTGCAAGAGTTGTTGGATAAGGGCCTAGTGAGGAAGAGTTTAAGCCCTTGTGATGTTCCAACTATGCCAACGAAGGATGGTAAATGGAGATTATGTACTGATTCAAAAGCCATAAATAGGATAACCATCAGATATAGGTTTCCTATGCCAGGGATGGAGGATCTTATGGATTGTCTAGCAAGAGCTCGCTACTTTTCAAAGATTGATTTGAAAAGTGGGTATCACCAAATTAGGATTCTTAAAGGGGGTGAATGGAAGACATCTTTCAAGACTAATGAAGGTATTTATGAGTGGATGGTAATGCCCTTTGGTTTATCTAATTCTCCCAGTACCTTTATGAGGCTAATGAATGAGGTATTGAAACCTTTTATTAGAAAATTTGTTGTGGTTTATTTGGATGACATTCTTGTCCTTAGCAGGACCAAGGAGGAGCATTTGGAGCATCTTGGACGAGTTTTAAGAAGGCTGTATGAAGAAAAGTTGTTGATCAACTTGTAAAAATGTGAGTTTATGATAGAATAATTGGTCTACCTTGGGTTTGTTATCTCACAAGGCAGTTTGAAAATGGATCCATCAAAGGTTGAGGCTATTCTTAATTGGCCAACACCTAGATTAGTGGGTGATGTGAGGAGCTTCCATGTTCTTGCAAGCTTCTATAGGAAGTTCATCAAGAGTTTCATCCATATTTGTGCCCCCATCATTGATACAATCAAAGGAGAGAAGAAGGCTAAGTTTCAATGGACCAATGAAGCAAATGTAAGGTTTGAGTACTTGAAATGAAAGGTATCACAACAACCTATCCTTGCTCTTCCTAATTTTAATAATTTTTTTACTATTGAATGTGATACAAGTAATCAAGCAATAGGTGTTGTTTTGAGTCAAGAGGGCACATCGGTTGCATCTTTTAGTGAAAAATTAAATGAATCCAAAAGAAAGTACTCTTCATATGATCTTGAATTGTATGCTATGGTCCAAGCTTTAAAGAAGTGGAGGCACTACTTGTTACCAAGGGATTTTATAGTATTCATTGACAACCATGCTCTTAGTTTCTTGAATGGATAGGAAAAATTAAACCAAAGACACATGAAGTGGGTTGAATACCTACAAGCATATACATTCTCCATAAAACATAAGAAGGGGCAAGCTAATAAGGTTGCAAATTCCCTTAGTAGAAGGGTCATGATGGTTCAAGAAGTGCAACTACAAAGTGTTGGCATAGAATCTCTCAAAGGTATGTATAAGGAGGATGCATATTTTGAGCCTTCTTTTGAAGAACTTGTTCTCAATTTTTTTATTATTTTCATAGTGATTATGCTAATTAAGTTTTGCAAGATGGTCTATTGTTTAAAGGGGCTCAATTGTGCATTCCCAAGTGCTCTATAAGGGAGAATATAATAAAGGAAAATCATAGTGGTAGTCTTGGAGGGCACTTTGGACTTGACCAAACTTTGGAGCACGTTAGGAGATTCTACTTTTTGCCTAAAATGTAGATGGATGTGAGAAGGATTGCGGAAACTTGCACCATATGTCAAAGAGCAAAAGGGACCACTTCAAATGCTGGTCTTTATTAGCCTCTACCAATCCCAAGTAGGCCTTGGGAGAGCATAAGTATGGATTTTGTCTTGGGATAGTGTGTTTGTAGTAGTTGATAGATTCAGCAAGATGGCACATTTTATTCCTTGTAGATGCACTAGTGATGCAGGCCTTTAATATTGCAGGTCTATTTTTCAAGGAGATTGTGAGAATGCATGACATTCCTATGAGCATTGTATCCAATAGGGACTCCAAGTTTATAGGTCACTTTTGGAGGACCTTGAGGATAAAGTTGGAAACTAATTTGCAATATAGTTCTTCCTACCATCCCCAAATGAATGGACAAAAAAAGGTAGTTAATAAATAACTTGGTAATATTTTAAGGTGTTTGAAAAAGGAATATGGTGTTCTTGATAGGATTTGGTGTTGCCCCAAGAAGAGTATGCTTATAATGACTCCATCAATAGAAGCATTGGTAAAACTCCCTATGAGGTTGTGTATGGGATGAACCCAAGGGGAATCTTGGAGTTGAGAGATCTAAAAGGAATGTAGAAGAGGAGTGTAGAAGGACAAGAGTTTGCCATAGAAATGAAGTCTATCCATGATCAAGTGAAGGAAAATATCAAGAAGAGTGTGGAACAATATAAAGATAGGGAAGAATTGAGGAGAAGGAATGTTCAATACAAGGTGGGATATCTAGTTTTTTCCTCCTTGAAGAATGAGAGATTTCCTAAAGGAAAATACACCAAGATGCAAATGAAAAAAATAAGCCCTTGCAAGATTATTCATAAATTTGGGAAAAATGCATATGAGATAGCACTCCCTCCTGGAGTGGCTATCTCACCCATTTTTAATGTTGCTGATTTTTTCCCCTTTAAGGGATCTTTGGATGTAGGTACAAGTCTGGAAACTAATGAAGATTGGGTACAGGACCTTCCACCATCTGAACCCTCGAAGCTTGAAGCCATTCTAGACACCAAGGAGCTAAAAAGGACAAGGAAAAAGGTATATAATGAGTATTTCATTAAATGGAAGGGACTTCCACCTAAAGATTCCACTTGGATGAGTGAAGAAGACACCCTAAAACATGGTACTACTCTGTAGCAACTAATCTTAGGTGGTATTGGAGATCTCTTCCACCCCGAGTGCACGGTACAGGGCCACCTTGGGGACTCCATGCCTCTTTGAGGCCTTGTGTTGATTTTTTTTTATTTTAAAAATTTTCATGATGTAATAAGGTCCTAAGGACCATCTTGAATGCTTTGTAATATGTTTTTAGGTTTTTTATTAAGTTTTTATGTAATAACAAGGTCTCCTTCCTCACCATGTGAACTTGCTGCATCTAGGAAAGTTAAGGAATTAAGATGCCTTGGTGCAACTAGGTATTTGAGGGAAGTCTTCTTAATGTTTTGATGTGTTTTTTGGTGTTCTAAAAACTTTTAAATGTTCATTGTAATTGGGATTCTTGGGAGTAGTATAAATTGCCTTAACTAGGCAATTATGAGTCTAGTTTGGAATATTTTAAAAATCAATTGTTTTCAATGTCCAAATAATTCAAAAATAAATTGGAGGGCATTGGAAAGAGGTTTCAAAGGTTGAAATAGGCCTCTTTTGGTTGAGGCATTTTGATGGTGAAGTTTGGAGAAAGTTTGAATAAAAAGAAACCATGTTTTTCTTCATTTTCTGTGTGTAAAATTGCTGCTAAAATGCATGGTATGGCCGTATTACATATTGTACAGGTAGGAGACCATAATGAGTCAATAGAGGATTGAAATAACTTTATTTTTGTGGTGTTTTGATCTTTTTCATTAAGAATTGAAAGAGATATCTGCATTTTACTAAGAGTGGTCTAGAAAACCTTCAAAATCAGGGTTTGGTCTAAAAAGCTCTCTAACTTGCCTTCTCCTCTTGCTCATGGCCTAATTTTTGGTGGGAAGGTGAGGAATATCATTTAATTCATATTATTGAAGGTCTTAGAGGATGGAAGGGGTTCTAGTGCATATTTTGATCAACCCTAGGCTTGGCATCTCCATGTGACAAGCCTAGTTAGATGCTAATTTTTTGTGTTTTATTGATTTGTCATAAAAGTATTGAGGGATTGAGTTGAGAATGGTTGAAATAAGTGAAATTATGTTCTAAGAATCAACTTTGAGGCTTAGGGGAGTTGGGGTGTGCTTTGGAGCTTTGATTCTTGTTGGAAATTAACCATTTAGGCCTCCTTGTGGTGTGGAAAATGTGTCTTATTGTGAAGGTTTGGTAAAGAGTCATGCCCTAGGGTTTTAGGGTCTAAAACTAATCCATTGGAGGAGTCCAAAACCAATTCTTGTTGTCTAGGTCTTGTGTTTAGGTGGATTCTATAGTGACTATCCTAGATTGGTAGGCTGCAAGGATGACAAACCTAATTGGAGGTTGATGAGTTGTGGACTATTTTTAGTGCTTTGAGCCCTATTGTTGGGTGTTACTAAACTTTGATGAGTTGTTGAAGGTGTCTTTAGGGTTGTGCATGTGTATAGTTGCAAGAGTGGGTGTTTATAGGAGTTCTTTGTGACTGCCTACCTTAGAGACCTATAAGTTGTTTTTAGGTCAGATGTTGGAGCGATGGGAGAATGAAGATTATTCCTTGAAACCTTGTATTGTTTGTCATGTTTTGGTATGGTGAAGGTGTCCCAAATGTTTCATAGGTCAGTTTGAGCAGCCTACTTTTGAAAACTCCTATGGAAAGTAAGTCTATCTCCTTGGTTTGGAAGTGGATTGGTAAGGTCCACTTAAAGAGTATTTGAGAGAGCTGAGGCAAGTTGGTTGTTTGTTCATCTAAGTGAAGGCTTCCCCTACTCACTCTACATCAACTTCATACCAATCTTGCTGATCAGTGAGACTAAAAACCATTCTTGCAGATCGATGAAACTACGAACCGCTCTTGCAGATATCGGTGAGACTATGGTTGGTCTCTCTGATGGAATTTTTCTTTTCTACACAGTGACCAAAATGAGTCAAGTAGCCTCCGGAATTGCTTTCAAGAAATTATTAGATGATCTCCAAAAGCCATGAAATTTCACCAATATGTTGAGTTATGATAGGGGAATGTGTTTGCAAAAGGGTTTGGCCCGAATTCATCAGATTTGAAAGATATTGATTTTTAAAGTAGCTCAATAAACTCCTTTTGAAACTGCACTTATGAAAACTATCTAAAGCATGACAACTTGTCATTTTGTAGAGATACTAAATCTGATTTTGAGAAGCTATAACTTTGTAGATTACTTCGTTTTGGATAGAAAAACATGTGTGCAAGAGGAATTCTTCCCAGATCACTTCTTTGATGTGTTATTAATTGTCAAAGTTGCTCCTTCTATGAGAATTTTCTGGAAATGCCAATGCAAAATAAGTTTGGTTTTAGTTTTAGAAAAATATCAAATTAGGTGCTACAACCTTGAAAATTGGCATGGAGGTATATTTTCATGAGGAGAATCTAGGGAATCAATTGGTTTGCCATGATGAGCTTTCAGTTGCTTAATACTAGTTTCCAAAGATGGCTACTTTAACAGATTTTATTTTTGTAAACATCAAATCTTCATAGAACCCTTCAACATGACCTTTCAAAAATTTGGAAAAATTTATCATATGAAGCTGAAAATTGGCAGAGATACTTACATATGGTAGATGAAAACTCTTGAAAGATGGTTTTGCATGATAATGAACAGATCCATAGTTATGATTTTTTCAAAATGTGCTCCTTGGGATGCTTTTTCAACTGAGTTTTTGAGTGTTGTATTAAATTTTTTGATATGACACCTTCAAATTTTGCCAAAATTTGAAGGATCCAACAACGGTATTTAAGTGTGGGATGGAAAGAAACCAAATACTAGAAAACTATATCTTGAAGAATGGAACATCTTACCTAGTCTTAAAGAAGTGGGAGAAGATTTCCAACCCGTTGGAACACTGGCCAGGAAATTGTCCTTTATGGGTATGATTATACAATCTTCTATTTGAATACTGGTCAAAAGGCTGCATTGCAAAAATTGGGGACACAATGGGAAAGAACCTCGAAACAGATATGAGAAAAGGAGAATTTATCATCTACACTAGGATATGAATCCTATCAACAAAAGAGATCCTAGAATCGATAACAATCCAATCAGGCTCAAGATCATGGGAGCAAAAAATGGGGATTGAGCTACCAAAATATTATTGTATAAAGTGCAAAAGGCGAAATCATAATGCAGAGAATTGTAAACATTTTTCTCCCACAAGGCAAAAAATATGGAGAGAGAAACAAAATATGATGAGAGAAGATTCAGTGGCTCCAATAGAGAGGAATGAACAAACTTGTTCAATGGAACAAAGTGGGCTTCAAGCCTCATCACACGTAAAAAATTGGCACATAATTCTAGCAGGGTCTAAATGGGTGAGCGCACAAGGTGGCAACCAAGGTAGTGATCAAGGTGATGCCCAAGGTGGTGAAATGCAACTCGAAGAAGGTGATATTGGAGGCTCGGACGAGGAATTTCCCTCCCCAATAAAACTTCTTGAATGGTACTCCAACGAGACTTCCAAGTTTTCAAAAGCATCGAGGCGCAAAATGGATGAAGACATAGTATTAATGGAGAAAATATCCTTAAGGAAAATGGCTAAAAAGACCCCCACTTCAAAGGTAGGGAGAAAATCATTGAAGCAGAAGCAGAAAGAAGAAGCCCTAAAGGATGGCCAACAATCCCTAAAATCCTATATGACTTGGTCCAAGGGAGAAAAAGCCTCCCTTGGGGGGAGATGAGGCTTCTCTTGTGGAATGTTAGGGGCATAAATGCCCCTAACAAGAGGCGACTAGTTAAATGCCAATTGGAATGTCTAAATCCTGACATTATTCTCTTTCAAGAAAAAAAACTAGGAGGAGGTAAAGTCACATCATTCATAAAATCGTGCAAAATTTGGGAAGGTTACTTTGTGGACGTTGCAGGTGCATCTAGTGGACTTGGTGTTCTTTGGCACCCAGGGTGCATAAAGGTATCTCTCTTAAACTCAAATACAAATTGCATGAAACTGGAAGTCTTAAACATGCAATCCCTTTTAAAATATAAAATTCATAATTTCTATGGGCCAACCAAAACTGAAGAAAAGAAACTGTTATGGAATTGTGTATCAAATAACATGGGTAACTTGAAAGTGGTGGTGGGTGGTGATTTTAGTGCCATTGCTGATCCAAAGGAAAAGTTGGGGGGTTCTAGGAAAATTTTGCAACCTCAAAAATATTTCATGAAATTTATTGAAGAAAGCAAATTAATGGATAAAAAGACTTCAAATGGTGTGTATACTTGGAACAACAGAAGAAAGGATTTCACTAATAAAGCCAAAAGGCTAGATAGATTTCTAGTGTCTAAAGATTGGCTACAGGGTAATCTTATTCCAAATGAATCAATCTGGCCAATAACAATTTTTTGACCACCTTCCAATTGTTCTTATAATCAAAGAAGATTCAATGGCTCCAAAAAGTCAATTCAAATATGAAAAAATGTGGACGCATGCAGAATATCTCCAGTCTCTTCTCAGGAAATAGTGGTCAGAACTTATGCTAATTGAGGGGTCTAAGATGTTCATTTTTCAGAAAAAAACTCAAAGGCTAAAGGAAAAACTCTGTGTATGGAACAAGTAGTAATTTAAAAATATCTTTGAAGAAAAGGAGTGGGTGGAAGACAAACTAGCTACATTAGGTGAAACAATCATTAAGCAAGGCATGACAAACACATAATATGCAAAAGAGAAGGAGTTAATGGAGGAATACAGTGAACCTCTCATTTGGCAGGAAATATACTAGAGGTCAAAGTCAAGGGATACTTGGTTGGCGGAGGGAGATATTAACACCAAGTTTTTCCGTAACTCTACCAAATTCAAGCGAAGCTGGAACTACATACTCCAAATTGCAGATGGTTCAAGCAGTTGGTACACTAATGAAGCAGAGATATAGAAGGAAGGTGTGAACTATTTCTCATCCCTTCTGGGTGGTGAGGAGGAAGTCGATCCTCTAAATCTGGATGCTTTAGAGGCATTAGGTCTGATTGTTTCTTAGGAAGACAATAGAATGTTGTATGGGAGCATAAGTTTGGAAGAGGCGAAAGCGACACTTTCTCAAATGAAACCAAACAAGGCGCCACGCCCTGATGGATATGATGCCTTTTTCTATCAATATTGTTGGGAATTTATGGGTGAGGAAATCCGTGGAGTGGTGGAGGAATCAAGAAAAAAGAAGATAGTACTAAAGGATTTAAACAACACAAATATTGTCCTAATTCCCAGAAGAGAGAATAGTAACTCGTTTGTTGATTATAGGCCTATTGCTCTCTGTAATACAATATATAAGATTATTACAAAGGTGATAGCGAATCATCTAAAGATTATCCTCCCAAGTCTAATCTCGCTAGAACAAAGTGGTTTTGTCCCAAGAAGGAATATTAGATAATCTTGCATAGTGGTTGCGCATGAGGCAGTCCATACACTCAAGCATCCAAGAAGCGTGGTATGGTGATCAAATTAGATATGAGTAAAGCATATGATAGGGTTCGATGGCACTTTCTGATGGCAGTTCTGAAAAAATTGGGTTTCAATGATGATTGGTTGGGTTGGGTGTTCAGTTGCATTTCAACTCTAAGATATTCAGTTTTAATCAACGGGTCTCCTATGGTTTTTTCTCAGGAGTAAAGGGCCTTCGTCAGGGTGACCTAATTTCTCCATTCTTATATATCTTAATGGATGAAGCATTAAGCAGTCTCATTTCCAAGGCTAAGTCTCAGGGACGTTGGAGGGGCATCAAAGTGTTAAACATATTACCGACAATCTCACATCAGTTGTTCGCAGATGACACTATTTTGTACAGGGTGTCTTCGATGGAGGAAGCCTAAGTAATAAAAGAGGTGCTCAAGTGCTTTTGTTGGCAGGCTGGACAGAAAATAAATAATAATAAATCAAACATTTATTTTTTTCAATACTCCAAAAATAATGGAGATTCATATCTCGAAACTTTTGGGTTTTAAAATTGGTAAGTTTCCAACAAAATATCTGGGAATACTGTTATTGGATGGCCAACCAAAATATTTTCATTAGGAGGAAACGGTAAGCAAGTGCAGTTCAAAGGCCGAAAGCTGGAAGGGGCGATGGCTAACCTTGTCTGGGCGGATAACAATGGTCAAAGCAGTTTTGGCCTCCATTCTAATTTACATGTTGTCTTTTCTGGAAGTGTTGATGAAAGCTTCTAGGCGTTTGGCAGGGGTGCAGTGGAAGTTGTTATGGGATGGTACGCAGTAGAAAAAATGCATTCCATTGCTAGCATGGGAAACGATTACCAAAGCAAAGGCAAATGGCGGGGCAGGCATCAAAGATCTAAAGATTCATAATAGCGCTTTTGGGGCTAAACTTGTTTGGAGGATCTACAAATTCCCAAAAGCCTTATGGAGTAAGATACTAAGGGATAAATATCTAGACACATAGGAGCCTGAACGTGTTTTAACTATAGCCAACCCGCAAAAAGGTTTAGCCATTTGGAACTTCATCTTGAATTCTAGATAAATAGTATGTGAGCATATATCTTGGAGAATAGGTGATGGAAGGAAAGCACCGTTCTGGGAGGAATCCTGGAATGCATACCTAGCCTTAAAAGATCTCCCAAAATTAGAGGAAGCAATAGCCTCATCTAAATTGGTTTATGGGGAGACGCTAAGGGGGTATATGAACGTTTGGTAATCAGAAGGATGCTAGTTATGGTCTTGGAAGTCTTTTGAGTTTTTGCAAACACACACTCAGGAGAGATTGTTGAATGAACTATCGCAAAGAAGGGTCTTCATTTCTAGTTCACCCGACACAATAATATGGTGTGCAGCAAGTTCGGGTGAATACACGGTGAGAAATGGCTACAAACTACTAAAAATGGATCGCGAACGGGTGTCGTGGCCAACAAAGCTATGCTAGGGGCAGGAATGTCCTACCTAAAGCAAGGGCCTTTGCCTAGGTTGCTCTGCATGGGCGCATCCTCACAGGTGATCAGTTGATGAAAATTGGCATTCAAGGCCCTCATTGGTGCATTTTTTGCAGAAAAAGTTTGGAAGATGCTCAACATCTTCTTCTACGGTGTGAAGTAGATCAAAACGTTTCGAGGCACTTTTGTGGTATGGTGGAGATGACGGGACCGCTTCCAAATAATTTGAAAGCATTGTTTGATTCTTGGCTAATCCCAAGAGAAGGCTCAATAATGGGTGGGATTTGGTTTGAAATTCCGGCGATGATCGTATGGCAGCTCTGGAAGGAGCGCAACTCGAGGATCTTCAAGGAGAAATACTCGACATTGGAGAGCATAAAACATAGGATTGAAGTCGGGGTCAGTGAACATTTCAATGAGCAAGTAAAGAAGAAAAGCTTCAAATACTTTACAGCCTGGGACAATAGGATGATTCAGAAGTAGTGTGCAATAAAATTACCAAGTGGATTTCAATGCAAAAGCAAAGGGGCAAGACACGTCAAATGGTCCCTTCCGCCACAAGGAAGATTGAAATTATGTTTTGATAGAGCCTCACAAGGGAACCAAAGTCCCTCTGGCGCAGGCTTCATCATCCGCAATGATCAAGGTTTAGTGTTGGTGGTGGCATCAATCAAACTCCCCTGGGGGACGAACAATATTGTTGAATGTGCAACCCTTTTGGAAGGTCTCAAATATTGTTTGTCAAAAGGTTGGCACAATGCTGATGTGGAGGGTGATTCTCAAATTGTCATATGGACCATCGGTACCAACCACATGCCAAGTTGGAAATTGAAGATGTGGGTGGAGGAAATCCACGTGATTCTCAACTCTCTGAGAGATCATAGATTGGTACATATTTACAGGGAAGCCAACAATGTTGCGGACTTCTTGTCAAAGCATGGGATCACACAACTCGAGGAAAGGATAGTCACAGCAGATACAAACATGTGATCGGGTTTGGAGAAAATCTTGAGAGCGGATTCATATAATGAATAATCCCTCTGTAGGCCTGCGTGGATAGGTAAGTAATGATTTCATTTGCTAACTTCAAAGTAGCTGATACGTTCGTAGGCTTCATGGCGTTGCGTGAACATAAGTCGTGAGTCTAAGATCTTCACAGCAGCACTCGATAGATTTCTTGAAGATCTTTGTTGGAGGATCGAACACTAGTGGTCATCGATGTCAAAGCACTGGAAAAATGGCCCAAAAAAGGCATTTTCTACGACATTGTAAAAGCGGAAATGGTTCAAAAAAGGAAGGAGGTGATGGATGCAGTGAGCCTTCAAAGAGGCCATTGTGAAAAAAAAAAATCAACTCTTCCTGGATCATGTAATCCAAAACAAGTTGGCTCTCCAGCACTTTCAGATTGCTCGCATGGTCAAGCTGGGTGTTGGAATAGTTGCTTTACTAGAAGCTTGGTTTATCCCTTAGTAAACATGCAAAATCGTGGTAATCAGGGTTGTGGGTGGGTAGTGGTATAGTTGGGGAAATATGGTATATGGTCGTTGAACTGTTGTATCTTGGATTTTCAATCAATGAATGAGTGCCACCCTCACTAGTAGCGAGTTTCCTTAAAAAACAAATTTACTATTTTTTTTAATGTCTTTACCAATATTTTATAGTTATAATAATGATCTTTTTATTATCATTTTATAACATTTTTTTAATTATTATAATAATATAATATTTTAATTTATTAGAATTACAATTTAATTTTGGTTGATGAAATTTTGGATAAAAGTAGTTATTCTAGTGTCTATTAACCTAAATCAATGATAAAAACTAACCAAAAACATATTTTTAAAAATAAGATATGTAGGTTTAATTAATATAATTATTAAAAATATAATAATAATTCATTAACTGGTTTTTAATCATAATACGATTTTCAATGATAATAGTATTTTTTAAAATCATAACCTCTATTTATTTTTTTAAAATCATGACCTTTATTGTAACATTTTGTTAATATTCTTGCACATAAATGTCAACAATTACACCCCAACAAGGTTTGAACTTGATGGCAAGAACAACATAACAACTTCACCATCACACCATGCCATTATTAGAAAATTTCATTGATCTATTATTATCTCATTATTAATTTTAATATTTAGATAAGCAAATAGATTGTTAATAAAAAATTAAAAAGTTATATAAAAATTATTTTCTCTTCATTACTTTGAATTTGGTAAGATTTGATGGTGTAATGTTTTTACAAGATTAAAAAAATTCTAATATAATAATTACATTGAGAGATTGTTAATAATGATCATACTTAAAAAAACATAGAATCCATATTTATTTTAAAAATTCCTAAAATTAAGATGTATTTAAAATATCTATATTAATAGCTATTTTATTTGAAATTTATTTAATAATTATTTTATTTTTTATTTTTTTGAGTTACTTTTAATATAAATTTTTTATTATAAATGTCTAAGATATTAAGTTATTTTATTTATTGAAGAGATTTTTCTTATTATAACTTACCATATGAAAATTATTTACTTAAAAATATTTTATGTTATTTTAGAACTAGTGAAGAGTTATTTTATTTATCTACCATCAAATTCAAAATCAACCAATAAAATTATAAACTTTCTTTAAAAAATTATTTCTTCATAAATATTTAAAAAATATTTTTTATGATAAATAAACTTAACTTCAACTATACGAGTCATAGTTGCATCTAGTATGAATCAAATTCAAAGTGAGAGTCAACCCTAACAACTATAATATTCTCAAACAATTTTGTAGCCTTTTGTAATGCCCTAAACTTAACTCAAAGAGAAAATGAAGAGCATAGAATGTGATATATATTCAATGAGAAGTACATGATTTATACAAGTAGGAGCAACCGGTTTGAAAATTATATTATATGTTGGAATACCCAATCTAACTATATATAATCAACATAAAAATGTAATATATAGCTAATATTCCTCCCTTATTACATTGTTCCTACAAAAGTACCCCTAAAAACTTGAAATTCACTTTGCTAAGGAACCTCCCTTAAGGCTTACATAACAAAACTTGTCGATTACAAAATAGGTATGCATTCTTGAGAATATCTTCTTTGAAGAAATAAATCTTGAATCAGGTGGAACATCATCAAGCTCCCTCATGACCCTCAAAAGGGTGTAGCTTAGAGTTGAAATCCTTAGTTCTTGGACTACTATTTTCCAAAACTCCTAAATCATTGATTCTCGAACTATTTGACAACAATCCATATTGAGTTGCTACAAAGCTCCATCAAGTTTTCTGATAACCCTCATAAGGGTATAATTTTTGATCATTTTCTTGTAAACTTGTTGGACAACAATCCATATTGAGTTCAACATAGAACCTTACTTGTCTTCAAGAAATAAACTTCACATTATATGTATTCTTGAAATCCATGAGCACCAACAAGGAAAATAAGAAAGTAATAAAAATGCTTTTGATGCAAAACGTTATCTCAAAGTGAGAAGCTAACTTGAGATGATAAAAATTCCTCCATTATCTGCTACCACTAACCTCTAATATGATGGCTCAAAGTACTAATCCATTCTGAGTAATATCAACAAAATCATCATCTTGTGAATCTTTATCCTCATCCTCAATAAAAACTAAGTTACCTTCATTTGTTTGATCTTTGAGATTTCCTTTAACAATATCTCTAGCTCAAGTTCTACAAGACCAAGCTCTAAGACATTTTTTCTTATAGTAAAATATTTAATTTCCCCACTGTTTGTACATGACCTCTTATGATGACTTCAATAACATAATGCATTCTCTTGTTGATAATCAACTACTATATCTTCTACTTTTTTTCTCTTTTCTTCTACTAAAAGAGCTATAATTATATCTTCTAATATTTGAGAAGTTATTTGACTAAGTGTAAAATAACATTATTGTATTTTGAAGGTAGACTATCTAATAAGATATCTTTATAATTGTCATCATCAATCTAGACTTGACTTCTACTAGTTTCCTAATGAGAGACCTCAGGTTACTTATGTAATTTGAAATTGTTGTTCCATCTTCCATTTTGAATTTGAATAATGGAATTTTTAAAGAAAAATTTACATTAAGTTCTTTTTCTCCAAAAAAAATTATTTTATTATCTCAAATTTATGTTGGTGATTTATCTAAATCTATGTGATGCAATTCAGAGTGAAAAAGAGCAAGACCGATAATAGCCTTGGCTTTATCATCTCTACTATTCCAATCTAATAACTTATTTGCATTTGTAGGTGGATTTTATTTTTTGCTTACTATTCCCCATAAAGTTTAATTCACTAGTTGCCTTTGTATTGTAAATACTTGGCTTGTTCAATTACATATCATATTTTCTCACACCTCACTAAAAAATATTTATAAACTTTTTCTCTATCTCCCAAGATTCTAAAGACATTTTTGACTCAATGCATGTCTTGACATTTAGGATTGTCTTCATCAATGTCTTTATATGTTAAGTCCTTTTAGGAGCTCGATGAGATTGAGTATATATAAGGGTGAATTCAAATGACTTATTTACAATGAAAAAATTGGCTTGAATGTTGAGGATGAGAGGCTACAAAGTATTATAGTTTGGAGTGAGGCCAAAAGTATTCAAGATTCCAACTCTAATTTAGAGACCGTAAGCATGAGAGCAATTTGTGTTTCAAAACTTGACACTATAGAAACCAAATATTATAAACTACTTATTGTTCAACATGTTTAAACATTGAATTTGTGAAAGTGAGCAATCCAACATTACATCAAGTGGAAGTTGTGATTTATTGATAAGAAAAAATTAGCAAATCTTCTATATAATAGTTATTATTATATAAATTGGATGCAAATCATAAGCATAAGATAACATCACTATTGTACCCCCATTTCATCTACCATGCAACATAGATTTAAATCCCATGTTGAAAATTTAACTCCCACACAAGTCACCAACCTATTTCTACACCACTGCCATATCTTCCTCTTCACTTCCCTAACAATTGAATAGGCTCTTATATCAAATGACGAGCATAGAACATGATATCTATTCAATGAGTAGCACATGATTTAAATAGGTAGGATTTTTTGGTTTGATAGTTAAACTATACACTTGAATACCCATACTGACTGTATACCATTAACATAACAATGTAATTCATAGTTATCTTAATAGAAAAAGCATAACTAACAATTTTTTTAATGCATTATTGTAAAATTATTGTGGATTTACCAACCATGTGCAACATGGAAGAAAACTATATGCATCAGCTGATATTGCACATGCAACATCATTACTAACATGTGCTTTGTGTGCTTTTTGTGTTGTCTTTTACTGGTTGAACTATTTAAGCTTAAGTTTATGTTTTAGCGTTTTGGGTTTCACACTTCTCTTGAGTTCCTAGGTTCCCCTCTATGGCTATTTTGTAATGGGTACTAGCCCTTCCAATTTTAATCTAATAAAAAAGTGTCTCTTGAGAAAAAGGACTATAGAAGTGGGGATGGGTACATGGAATCCATCACACACACTCTATATAAATGAGGGATAATCATATCAACCTAGGTCACTCCTTCATACTGAGACCCATTGATCATTCATACTTTCTAGATGGTGAGAGCTTTGCATTAATTTTGTAGGTTGGTGAAAGAATAGACTAAGTCTATTTGTCTATTGGTGTGGTGGAATCCCCTTACAATCTTTATTTCTTCACTAGTTGAGCATAGAAAAATGTATCCCTTTATATTTTCACACTTGTGTGGGCCCTCCCTATTAAAATTAGGTTTATTTATGCCTTATTTGGTCCTATTTTCAATCCACAAGCCTAATTAAATGTATTTTCCTATGGATAATCTTGACATTTAACAAATGGAAAATCATAATATAATATTTGACATTATCTGTTCCAGATCTAGTGATATGGGACTCATACGCCACCTTGGGCATATAGGTCCCACCTAGGTCTCAAGACCTAATTTTACATATTGCATTGAACTTAACATTTCTTGGAATTTGTGTCCCATGTTTAAGCCACTAGGACTCATATGCTCAACCTGGCATATGAGTCTCACTTTAACTTGGACCTATTTTAAATCAAATTCTTGGCAATATTTTATTATTCTAGATCTAATGTCAGTTTGTAGTGTTGTAATTTTGGGAAATATGGCATAAACAAGTATAAATAAAAAGTTATTTCACATAATTTCTTTTAACAAGATCTAATATTTAAAATATTCAGATATTATAGAAAATTTATGATCAAGATAGCATTCAAGAGAATATCATCAAGCATTTGGAGCAAAATTCAAGATTCAAGCATCATGTCAAATTCATCATGCATCATGTGTGTTTGTGAGCTAACATTATGATGTAGGATTTCATGATTCAAGCAAGAATTCAAAGATATTATCTCATATCAAGATTAAGAGTTAAGATCCACATCCATTAAATCCATTTCACACAAGTTTATAGCCTCCATTTCAAGGTTTGGTGAGTTGCAACATTGAATTTGTTCATTCATCATTCCTTCATGCTTTTCTATTTCCTTTCAAGGTTTAATTACCAAAACAGAGTTTGGCCAAGGAAAACCCCTATTCCCTAACATAACAACATTTTTCTCCCTTGATGTGTGTTTTCAGATCTAGGTGGATTGGAGCTTGAAGATTCTTTGTTGAAAAATTTGCAAAAAATTTCAAAGTTGTCATCTTCACAAAAACTCACCTACATGAAAAAATTCAGAATTTCGAACTTGAAGAATTGGACTAGACAGAAGCTACAAAAGTTCACTAGATGCTACAAAAATATCAGTCAAACCCTAGTAATGGGACTAAATTTCCCCTCTAGGCATATGAGTCCCAATATATCCCTTTTGTCAATTTTCTATAGATCCTACACAATCACCGGAAGATTCCATTTTTTTCCCAAATTCCTATAGTAGGACTAAATCACCCTACCTGGCATATATGAGTCCCAATTCACCTTAAAACAACAAATTTTCCAGGGTTTTCAGAGCTTATTTTGACCTCTCAATTCTTCCAGGTAACCTTCTATTTCATCAATCTCATTTCATGCTCTTAAGTTTCTATGGTTTTGTGCATAGAGTTTTCATTTCTCCTTTGAAGATTCATTTAATGGTGAAGCCCCAAACTTATCATCCAAGCAAACCACTTAATTCCTTCCCTCAATTGAGTCACTTGCTTGAGGGATCTTGGTTTCCTAATAACTTAAAGAGTGAAATAGCTCTGAAAGTTCCATCTCATAAAAGGTGGAACACCTTATTTCCTTTGGTTCATTTTGGTGAACCTACCATGAATCGAACACGCAACCTTCTGATCTTTTCTTTGACTTGTATTTTCCTTTTGGGGATGACACAAGGCATCGAGACATTTAGGCCTCTTCCATGTTGACCCAAAAGCTTTTCCTTTATCTTTTATTTGTCTTGTGTTTTCCTTTTGGGGATGATGAAAGGCATCAAGACATTTAGGTCTCTTCCATGTTGACCCAAAATATTTTCTTTGTTTTCGCTCTCTTTGTGTAATTCTTCCTATTCCATGAGTATTTGGAGTATGATGATATTTCTGAGCTCTCTAATAACATTGTAGTATGATGATATTTCTGAGCTCTCTAATAACATTGTAGTAGACATACTAACCCCAAATCTGTGGATCCCTTATGTTATTTTGGGATTTAATTTTGGGGGCAACCCCTTTTCATTACGTAGCTTTATTTGGAAACATATGTTTGGAAAAGGGATTTCCAAAAAAGCTCTCATTTCCTCTTTATTGTTAGCATTCATCATTTGATACTTTAAAGTAATTTCTCATAACATGGTGTTTAGTAATTTCTTTAAAGTGAGGGCATACATTGGCATTATTCTCATGTTTCATTGTGTGGTCTTCTTACTTCATGCAATGCATTTTTCTCTTGGTGATGAAATTGGGCATGATGTCGTTCAAAGTGTGATCTATCTTAGCATGTTATATTCCTCTTAGTCGTAATGCCAAGCGAAGTGCATTCCCTAAGTTGTGAATCATGTCTCAATGTGATGCATTTTTTTTGTAATTTTTTTCCAAGTAAATAATTAATTATGATTTTTTTATTACATCTTTTAAAAAATGTAAAAACTCATATGTCTGACCACCTTAACTTGGTCAAAACTCTATGAAATTCAATTTTTTTTAGTCCTATAGTATGCAGAGCATAGAATGTGACGCATCTTTCATATTCAAAAAATGTGATATCATTTGAAAGCTATAGATTTTTTTCAATCAGCCTATCAATTAGGACTTTAGTCGTAATTCAAATAGAAAATGAATAATAATTATTTATTAAATTCAAAGTAAAGCATAATTTATATTGGTGGAAAGTTGAGAATCTCCTTTAAAAACCCTTTTTCATTTCATCAATTTTTGGTAAAGCGTTAGCCACATAGCCCTACACATACCCATGGGTGATCCCACAAAGCTAGTTTACAATTTATGGGAGATTCTAATTTTTGCTAAAATAACATTTTTAAAAAATATAATGATTTAACCCTTAAACAGTTCCATTTAAAGCATTCCAATTGAAGAGGGTTTGATCAAACTACCTTAGATCAAAACCCCTTGGATAGGACCCCGCTAGTTTTAAACCATACCTATAACAAAGTCTCCTTTACACCTATCAAAATGCTGATAAAAAACCACTTTTGATTTACCTTTTGGGGGATCAAATGAATTCATTTAAAATTCATTTTTTGTAAGTATGTGGTCCTTATTATAAGTTTCCCAAAAAGTATAATTTTAAATAAATTTAATTTAATTATTATATTTATACTTTATTTCTTGTGAATGTAGGTTTTTCACCAAAAATCAAACTCTTTGTTCTGCACATGTGGAAAAATAGAATATTTTTTTAAAAAAATTGAAAAATATGAGTGCACTAGATATTGAAGTCCTTGATCCAACAAAAAGAAATGAATTTCAATACATACAAAAAAAATTGTGTTATACGGTCCGCCTATGTATGAATTGTAATTGGCTTGACTTTGATACTTGATTAAGGAAAAATATTCAATAAAACAATATGAAACCAATTGGAAGCACAAGATATCATAGTTACAAATCTAAATTCGAAAAAATTAGAATTTTATCCTTCATGGAAAAAATGTTGTGTTATACAGTGAGCATCACTCCTTAAAAATGGTGTTTACTAAAAAAAACTAGTTTTGAAGGAGATGGAAAGAAGTGAAATCTAATTCCAATCTTTTTTAAAAAATATATTTAGAATCTATAGACAAAATGCCACAAATCACTAGTTTGCATCATCTTCAAATTCCTCATGGTTTAGCCGCTATAAGTGCCTGAAAGTGAAGATTTAGTTAGAAAAAATCAATTGAGTGTCTAGTTTGGCCAAAAATTGTAAACCAATATTGTGGGATCACCCCCATCATATCGTCACTTTTTGGCCCATCAGGATCCTGTACATACCCTAGCCCATGTGAGTGTGTGTCTTTTTGCATAGTGGATATCATGTTCTACTTGTAAATATTTTTTGGACAAATAGCTAAGGCTTGATCCACATCATGTTGGACAAATAGTCAAGGCTTGATCCACCCCTCTCTTTTCCTTTTCTTTATTTTTTATGTCTTTAATAGTGTATGTTTGTACCTTTTTGTTGCTTCATATATTATTCACATGCGTGTTATTTTGTGACTATGTTGGTTTGCTATAGGATCTTGATCTTGGGGGCTTGATCATCCCTCTTGATCATTGTCATCCTATCTCACTAGCATTGGTACACATGGACCCCTCTTGATGTGAATTTGTCTACTTTAGTGTGAGTTTGAAACAAGTTCCTCTTCTCACTAAAGTGGGGGCTAAATGTAGTGTAGAAAAATGTATCCCTTTACATTTTCACACTTGTTTGGGCCCTCCCTATTAAAATTAGGTTTATTTAAGCATTATTTGGTTCTATTTTGTATCCACAAGCCTAATTAAATATATTTTCCTATGGATAATCCTGACATTTAACAAATGACAAATTATAATTTAATATTTGAGGTTATGTGTTCTAGATCTAGTTATCTGGGACTCATATGCCACCTTAGGCGTATGAGTCCCACCTAGGTCTCGAGACCTAATTTTAAATATTGCATGGAACTTAACATTTTTTAGACTTTTTGTCCCATTTTTAAACCATTGGGACTTATACGCCGAGCCTAGTGTATGATTCTTGCTTTAACTTGGACCTATTTTAAATCAAATTCTCAGAGGGGATTTTATTATCCTAGATCTGATGTTGGCTTGTACTATTGTAATTTCAAGAAATTTGGCATAAACAAGTATAAATACAAGGTTATTTCACATAATTTCTCCTATGCTCAAGATATAAGCTTTCAAGTATTCAGACATTGTAGAAAATTTATGATCAAGAGAGCATTCAATAGAAAATAATCAAGAATTTGGAGCACCATTCAAGATTCAAGCATCATGTCAAAGTCATCTTGCATTATGTGTGTTTGTGAGCTAACATTTGTGATGTAGGTTTTCATGATTCAAGAAAGCATTCAAAGACATTATCTTATATCAAAATCAAGATTCAAGATCCACATCCATTAAATCCATTTCACACAAGTTTGTGGCCTTCATTTCAAGGGTTTGGTGAGTTACAACATTGCACTTGTTCATTCATCATTCCTTCATAATTTTCTATTCCTTTCAAGGTTTAATTACCAAAACAAGGTTTGACCAAGGAAAAGCCCTATTCCCTAACACAACAACATTTTTCTCCCTTGATGAGTGTTTGCAAGCCTAGGTGAATTGGAGCTTGAATAACCTTTGTAGACAAAGTTCCAAAAGTTGTCAAGAAGTTGTCATCTTCACGAAAGCTCACCTACATGCCATAATTCAGACTTTTGGACTTGAAGAATTAGACAAGATGAAAGCTACAAAAGTTCACTAAAGGCTATAGAAATATCAATTAAACCCTACTAAAAAGAATAAATCACCCCTTTGGGTGCATGAGTCCCAGTATATCCCCTTTGTCAATTTTTTGTAGATCTTGCACAGTCACCAAAAAATTCTAGATTCTACCCAGATTCCTATAGTAGGACTTAATCGCCCTACCTGGTGTATGAGTCCTAGTGCACCTTTAAACAATAGATTTCTAGGGTTTTCAAAGATTTTTTTGACCTCTCCATTCTTCCAATTACCCTTTTGTTTCATTATCTTTCATCAATCGCATTTCATGCTCTTAAGTTTCTAGGGTTTTGTGCATAGTGTTTACATTTCTCCTTTGAAGCTTCATTTAATGGTGAACCCCCCATCTTTTTTTTTTTAGAATCGGGTAGCACGACCCCATATAAACTAGCCTGTAAAAATTTTAACATTTCTCGGTACCACGGGGGTGGGGAGACTAGACCTCGTGACCAACCTCCTGCAACAGGAAAGATTTAGCCAACCAAGCTAGGGCCCCAACCCGTGAACCCCCCATCTTATCATCTAAGGAAAACACTTAATTTATTCCCTCAATTGAGTCACTTGGTTGAGGGATCTTGGTTTCCTAATGAACTAAAGAGTGAAATAGGTCCCAAATTTCCATCTCCCAAAAGGTGGAACACCTTATTTCCTTTGGTTCAACTAGAAACACTCTCCTTAAAAGGACTAGTTAGGTTATAGATGGTTTCAATTTATAGATGTTCTAGCTTCATAAGTACCTAAACATCGATGAGAACTTTTTTCTTCATTAATCCAAGGGAGCATACTTGCATTTCAAAAATTATACAGTACTACCCTCACTATTTGCATAAATATAGGTAGTAATGGTAATACTAACACTATAATTTACCTTTTGGTTGGGTTAAGGGGCCCTTTCCTCTCTTTTGTTACCAAAACATTAGAATTTACCTTTAATGTGATAGTAGATTACACAAGTGGTTAGATAAGCATTCTCAATGAGATTAATACCCATCTTAATATTATTCCTTTATTGATGTTATTTTAATTTGGGCAAGAGATACTCATTATATTGATATTAATACCCCTTATTAATATTTCATTATTATTATTAATATTTTATTATTCTTATTAATATTTTATTATTCTTATTAATATTTGATTATTGGTGTTGTTCAACTAATATTAATATTTCAAATGTTTGGATTATACAATCATCGATTCTTTTATAAGTAGCATTATTGATCTTTCCCACGCTGTAGACATTAATGCTATCAATAGTCCCATTATTTTTTTCTATAGACAATAATGCAATTATTACTAGTATTAACACAAATTTCTTCTAATAATTTTATTTTCATTTCTTAATATTAATGTGACACACTGTAATCGTATCAACACCATACTCCAAACTATGAAGTTCTCTTTCAGTATAATTATTTATCTTTAATAAAGATATTACCCTCTTAAATTAGAACTAGTCTTATTTCCAACACCGTCTACTTTTACTATTATTATTATCATTCTTTTTTATTATTAATAGAGATGTTTATATTAATATTACTCCCAAATAATAATGGTCAAGATGATTGGATTTGGAGTGACAACCCTTCATATGATTTCTCGGTTAAATCTGCCTATACCAAATTAGAGCAACCATCTCTCCCTTAAAAAATTAAAGATATTGTCTCCGAAGATCATCTCATAATAGATAAATTAAGGACTAATGAGGATAATGCCCAGTTTGGACCCAATGGTTAAGGTTATTTTTGAAGGACGAGCATTAGTCCTAATTACTGGTTCTCTTTTAAGAAATTTGAATTTAAATACTAAGGAGATGATCCCAAAGAAGAAGGTGAGATATGATTTCCAAATGGTTAGATTTGTCTCAACTAATTATGAGAAAGTTAAATTGCATCACATGTTTATTATTATATTATTTTGTTCCCTTCAGAACAAGTTGAGAGATGGTGGGGATTATTTTAATATGATGAAGGATAAAAGGAATATCATTAATTTAAATGATGTTTCTATCAAATATTATGTCCTCAATGTGTTATGTTGTAATAAATGGGAGGCCCACCAAATTATTAAAATGATCTTGCTTGGTTGTCACCTAACAACTTTCTTAATAAAAATCTTTTAAGATTTTACATGGCGAGCTTATACTTCACATGAGCCTCAAGTCTTATCCATAGATTTTGGTTATCTTGCATAAGATTCAACTCATTTCAAGCATTGATAGATTAATTATTAAAAAAATGTGGAGAGATTTCAAGAAAGCTAGTCTATATGGTCTAGCTCATTCCTAGATAGATATTTTATCTTACCGTTTTTTATAGAATTTCCAAATTAAACTTTAGTTGTATTTCTTGTCTATTAGATATCTGCATTTTTGGTGTAATTTTTCATGTCTCAAACATCCCTACAAAGGTGGTGGAAGGGCTACAAATTTAAGATAGGTGGACCAAGAAAGTGTTTAGAACCATTATTTTGTGTGCCTCTCAAACAAAATGTAGAACTCTAGAAGTTATTTGAAAAATTTGGGATGGCACCATTCTTTTAGACCACAAAGGGCTTCAATGATGACCTAACTTCAAAATTGTTCAATTTGTGGAGGGATGGAAAGGTGTCAATTGGTAGCGTTAGCTTTGAGGTAACCCAAAGCTTATTGTTGAGGTAACAAGATCTTGAAGATGGCTGAACGTATGACCACCCAAGTGTTGGTGTGACCGAGGTGTAGTCTACCATAAAAAAAAAGGAAAATGTCATTTAAAACATCTTAAAATCCTAAATTTGCACTTTAATGGTCAAAAAGAGTGCTAAATTTGCTCTAGAATATCTTAATTAAGGGTTCTAGACACTTTATTCCATAACTAGGACACTTTGTGACAAAGTGGGAAACTTTGCAAAAATCTAAAAAAATTAAAGAAAAACCCTCCATAGACTATAAATACATCTAAAAATTTCATAAAAACATAAAAACTTCATTAAATCGAAGTACAGAGAAGGTGAAATCCACTCGCAGTAGACTGTAGCTCGCCCCAGCAACCACCTCCCATAGAAGCTCGATCCATGGATGGGTGGATGGACATCTTCTCAACATAATGTCTCACTTTGCTCAAAGCTAAATCTACAAAAGGTAAAAGATAAAATGAATGAATTTTACCTTTTCTTCTATCTTTTTATACATGCATATTTAGGTCACTTTTTGTTAAAAATAAAATAAGTGCTTTTTATTCAAACTGGCATATTAGGAGCTAGTGAACTCTGTCTTCGATGTTGTTTGTTACATTGGAATCATGCTTCCACCCCAGTTCTCATCAAATGTCTATCATTAGGTGTCATGGTACTTGGAAATTCCCTATGATGAACTTGTCTAGTTTGATATGGTTGGATTGCTACCTTGATTCCACCTCCATAAAGCAAGTGGAATCAAGGGGGGGCATACATCTACCCTCAAATTTAATTTGCTAGGAAAGTTAGATAAGAGGATTATTTTTGAGCTACTAACGAATCTGTGATGTAGGATGTGGTTCCTAACATTGTAGTTTTGCAGATAACTATAGTGGGGGCTTCATTATCCCTAACGAATCCATATGGCTATCCTTTTATAAAGTTACTTTTTGAAGTACTTTAGCTTGCATATGCATGTACTGTCATATGGGAGTTAAAGTGGGGGCTAAATGTAGTGTAGAAAAATGCATACCTTTTCATTTTCACACTTAATTTGGACCTATTTTTGCACCCCTTGCATTAAATTCCCTTTAGGCTACTTGCTATGGGCCTTTAAGGCCCCTTTTTGTGCATCCCTAGGCATGTTTCAACTATAAACCTAACCAAAATCCATAAAAAACCATTAATATTAGTAACCCACCTTTCAAAGTTACAAAATAAGCCTTGTGGCACCAAGACGCCACCTAGAGCATCCTAGTCCCGAGTGCTTTATTTTCAAGAATTAAGAGCAGGAAATGAAAATATTTGATTTAAAATAGCATTTTGTCAACCTTTGGGATCTAATAATAAAGTTATTAGATAGGAGTACCTATAAAAGTAAGATTCACACCCCATTTTCACATTATTTTTGAGGTTGAAGAAAGTTGAGACAAGTGAAGCGAGTTGAAGGAGAGTTTCAAGTCTTGGAGCAACCTTCTAGTGTTTTTGTAGGTTTTTCAATTCTATTTTCAAGTCAAGATCTAGCATTTCCAAAGATTAATAATGGATACCTATGGAGGATCATGAGAGATTCTAGGTTGTAGATGCAACTAGTCATTCTTCCAAGCCTAAGGACTTGTTTCTTGATTGATTCCATCTTCAATTATTGTTCTCTTTTCTGCCTAAGGTATATTTCATTCTTATAGCCTATTAGGGTGATTAGAGATCTCCTTTATAGGCCATTTTCATTTGCATTTTAGGAATTCTATTCTAACACATTTGAATAGGGTTTCTCCATGTTCTAGCTTGCATAATCTTAGACACACTTAAGATTAGGGCACACACACATTTCCATTTTTAGATCTATGCTTTTTCATCAAGGTCTAATTACCAAACAAGGGGTTTGACCAAGGAAAACCCCCATAAACAATCAATCCAATTTCCTTTGTTTTGCAGGTTATTTTATAGGTTCGTATCTGAATACTTGGTGGAGAAGGAAGCGTAGAACTTGAACCTCAGGATCACACTCAAAAATTTCAAAAATTTAGATTGGACTAAGACGGTAGCAAGGGAATCTTAGTCCTCCAAGTAGAATTTTGCAGAGATTCTTTTGGATCCTATTCTGACATCTGAAGATTCTACATTTCCCTCAAAAAATAGCCAAAAGACTAAGACAACAATAAGGGAATCTATGTCCTCCATAGCACTTTTTGATAGCTTCTTTACAGTTTTGGAATCCTCATTGCATTTCTATACTTCCTAGGTACACATATCCTAACTTTCTATTGCAATATTTCATCATTTTCACTCATCATTTAGCTTGCATTGTTAAGTTTTGTGAGTTGAATGCTTATTTGTCTTTTCCAAGCATTTTCTTGGTGGTGAACCCCTTGAAGCTTAAAGAACTCATTCCTAGGTCTTCCTTGTTGAGAATTGACTCACCTTGTGAGGTTGATAGTCAATCCAATTAGGACTCCTAGGACATAATTGAGTGACAATTGGAGAATAGGAGTGTTCTATGACCTAGGCCATAAAGCATCTCTCATTTTTCATATTGTTCATTTTGGTGAACCTAACCTTTTTGAGCATTGATTTTCTGATTTGTAGTTCATTAAAGTCCTAGATCTAGGTTGCATTTTTTCTTGCATTGCATCTTGCATTGGTGAAATTGCATCTAGGGTTTCTCATATTTTCATTAGTGAAAGTGCATATAGGTTGCATTCTTGCTTTCTTTCATCATTTTATCTCATTGAAAAACTAAAAAGTGCATTGTTCATCATCCTAATTACATTTAGAAACATTCGTATTACATTCAAAATTGTAAAAATTGCATTCAACTTTGCATTCAATTGTTTGTCATTAGTTACTTTTTCTTGTATTCATTTACATATTTTTTTGTTCCTAAGCATCAGGTCCCTAAGTAGGCAACCTAGGAACACTGTTATCAACTCAAATATTGTTGTTTTTTCTAAAACAAAACCTATATTGGGACTAAAACACCCTTACTAGCATCTTAGTCCCTCTTAGGGCTTTTGATCGAGAATCTTATCTGAGTTGTCTGTTGTTTGTTCCAGTTTTTGGAACCTCCAAATTTCATTAGGAGGACCAAAATTCCATTCCTGGCATCTTAGTCCCTATGTAGTTTGAGGTTATAGTTTCTAGGGTTAAATAGTGAATTTTTTAACTTCTTTTTGTTGTAGTTAGTTTCTTGTTTCAATTTTCCAATTTCCTTTTTCATGCATT
Organism: Sequoia sempervirens; assembly: GCA_007258455.2. NCBI lineage: Eukaryota > Viridiplantae > Streptophyta > Pinopsida > Cupressales > Cupressaceae > Sequoia > Sequoia sempervirens. The sequence continues at coordinate 12,224 of VDFB02375850.1, read as the reverse complement.
TTCATAGTTTATGTTTACAATTGCTTGATGAAGATAGATTATTGCACTTTCATTTTGTTAGAAAAATTTCATTCATTAGAAAACCAAAACACTAAATCTAGACGAGCATAGGTTCATGGTTATTTAAAGTATGTTGAAATCCTTTTTCCAAGTTAATGTAACCCTCAAGCCTTTTAGTAGTGATGACTTTGATATGTTAGATGAAACCCTTGAGGACTTCATCTCACAAGGATCATCCACTAAGGCTTTTTCAAACAAACCCAAACAAAGAGAAGTAAATTATGTCATTGAACCTCAACTTATCCTTTACCCACCTTCAAACAAACATCAACCTTCAAACAAACCTATCCTTATCCTTGAAGCACCTAAAGAAAATGTGTCACAGCAATCAAGTTATAATACTATTGCTCATACATATAACACAAGGAATAATAGACAACCTCAACCTAATCTAGTTTCATTACCATTTCCTAATCCTATGCTACTAGTGCTCCTCGTTTACCATCACATAGTGGAAAGGAGTATGATCTTATTGAAAAACTTAAGAATACTCCTACTAATATTTCTTTATGGGACTTAATTTAGAATTCACCTAACTATCACACTATGCTTCAACAACCATACAAAAAGTTGTGGTTTCTCCTAATACAAATGCAAATGATGTGGAAACTCTAATACAAGGAATGAATACACTTAATGTAGACATTACCTTTCACCAATTTAAGCTCTCTTCCTTGGAAATGAGAAAGAAATATGATTCATTCATGATAATAGCCAGATACAACACCATGGGAATAAAAGGACCCTTGTTGATAATGGCTCAACTTTGAATGTGTGTAGTGTAAATCTTTTAGATAAGTTGGGAGTGGATAAATCAAAAATAAAACATGATTCCTTATCGATTTGAGGATTTGACAATATAGGAAAGAAACTACTCGATGTGATTACTTTTCCTATTTCAGTGAGGAAGGCTACCTTACAAACTCCTATTCATGTTATTCCTCATGAAATTTCATACAATCTTCTTTTAGGAAGACCATGGATTCATGAGATGCATGTGGTACCTTTAACTCTTCATCGTATCATGAAGTATGTCTATAAGAAAAAGATATGCCAAATTGAAATGGAACCCGAGCCTGAAAGTTGCTTGCAAATTGAAAAAGGAACTACCAATCCTTTGAAAACATTAATTCCAACATCAAAAATAGAGCCTATGATAGCAGAAACACAAGAGATGGAAACAGTGTCAAAATTAGCAAATGACAATTGGGGTTCCTTGGAATTCACACCTTCATTCATGGAAAAATATATAATCACAAGAAAAGAGGATGAAAAAAAAAAGAAACCAATGGTTATGTCAACACAGAACTTGGGCGAAAACTCATAAGCCTCTACCTCATCTACTCTTGAAGTAGACACAAGCTATACAAAAAACTTTGATGAAATGGATTATCAACAACCACCAAACTTGAAAGAGATGGAAAAACTTTATGCGAGAGGTTATGAACTTACAAAGCAATTGGGTTATAGTGGAAAAGGATGTGGAAAGAGAGAAAAATGAATTTTTGTTCTTGTAGAACCTAACATGCAAGAAATGAAAAAATGGTCTGGGATACTGTCCTTCTAAGATAACAAAATAAAACAAGAGACCTTCAATAAAAATTAACACCATTATGTGTAAACCAAAAATCAATCTCACTTTGAAACACATAGAATTTATTGACATGAATTATGAACCATCATGAGAGTACTTTGAAGATGATAAAGCCTTGAAACAAATGCTAGGATTTTATGATAAACCATCTACTCCTCCTCACAAGAAAAAGGTTACATGTAAGCTATGATAAACACCAAGCAAAAATATGGAGAAAAGGAGAACGATGAGATAGACATGAATAATGAAGAACACAATCCTGAATTTCCAAGATCAATTGCACTTCCTTTAGGAGATATAGTGGATATAGTAATGGACATCAATGATAAAGAGAAAATCATTAAGATTGGAAAATTCCTCGATGATGGAGAGCAAGAGGATACTAGACGAGTTTGCTTCATGACTTTCCTGAATTTTTTGCTTGGATTTATTTGGATATGCCGAGAATTGATCCTAAGATTGTAACACACAACATAGTCCTTGTTAAAAATGCTAAGCCCGTTAGATAGAAGATTCAAAAAGTGAACCCTAAAATAGCCTTGCTAGTTAAAGAAGAAATTGAAAAACTCCTTGAGGCTGGTTTCATAAGACCTATATATTATTCTCCTTGGATCTCAAATATTGTCATAGTCACAAAACCTGACAATTGTATTAGGATTTGTATGGTTTTTTGTGGTTTGAATAAAGAATCTTTAAAAGATGACTTTCCCCTTCCTAATATTGACATGATAGTAGACTCGACTGTTGGACATGCTTTGTTGTCATTAATGGATGGATTTTCTGGATACAATCAAATTTTCATTAACCCTAAAGGTCAATACAAAAATGCATTCAAAACTGTTTGGGGAACATTTTGTTGGGTTATGATGCCTTTTCCACAAGGATTGAAGAACGCAGGTGCAACATATCAATGAGCTATGACACTGATATTCCACGATTACATACATAAGATTTTGGAAGATTATGTTGATGATATTCTAGCTAAATCTTTAAGAAGACAAGAAAATGTGAATTTTCTTCATAATATCTTTAAGCGAATTAAAAATACAATATGAGATTGAATCTGAAGAAGTGTTTCTTTGGTGTAGATAGTGGAAAACTTTTCGGTTTTATTGTATCTCACAAAGGCATTGAAGTGGACACAAAGAAAATTGATGTTATCATTAGCATGCTACCTCCTAGAAATATCTCTCAATTGTATACCTTACAAGGAAGAATTCAAGCCATTTGATGATTTGTAGCATCCTTAGTAGATCAAACATTACCATTTACACATCTTCTCAAGAAAGGCATACATTTCAATTGGAACGAGGATTGTAAACAATATTTTGAGAGTTTGAAATATTATCTTGTCACTCCACCTATTTTATAACCCACTATACAAAAAAATAATTCATCCTTTATACATCAACATTAGCCCATGCTCTTGTAGTATTGTTGGCTCAACAAGATGAAAAGGGTAAAGAACATCATTTTTAACATTAGTCAAACATTGATTGATTATGAGAAACGATACATAAAAATAGAAAAACAATGTTTGGCTCTTGTATTCGCTATTAGTAAGTTGTTACATTATTTATTAAAATAAAAGTAATGACGAATTTTGACTCTTTAAAACACTTTTTCACTAAAAAATATTTAACCGAACGCTTAGCTAAGTGGGTAATTTTGTTGACTAAGATTGACCTTAATTTTTTTCACAATAAGCAATTAAGGGTCAAGCCTTGACCGACCAATTGGTTGATGCTCCTTCTCCTTTAGCATTACCTGGTAATGATTCTTTCTTTGATGATAACATGTTGACAATCAAAAAAGATACATGGGAATTGTATTATGACAGATCTAAGTGCAAAACTAGCTCTAGCGTAGGGGTTATAATAAAACTACCCACAAAAGAGTCTATTCTCTTATCATATCGGTTAAACTTCCTATGTACAAACAACATCGTTGAGTATGAAGCGTTACTCACTGGATTGTGTGCCACTCTAGTTATGGGTGCTAGAGACTTTAGATATTTGGTGATTCACAATTAGTCATCAAAAAAATAAATGGAACATATCAAACAAAACATGAAAAATTATCAAAATACAAGGATCTCACAATTAGTTTTTTAGAAAAGTTTGAATCATTCACCATTGATAACATTCCTCGAAAAGATAATCATCATGCAGATGCAATGGCAAGTGCAACTTCTCTTATTTCCTCTCAAGATCCTTCAAAATACTTCACCTTTATTGTGCATTCAATTATAAAACCATCGATCAACGATAAACCAAATGAAGTGTTAGCAACAAAAATAAAAAAACTCGAGGGAATGGTATGATAAGATATTCAATTATTTGAAAGATGGTACCTTTCATGAGCCAAAAAATAAAAACACTCTCTCTCATCTTCAAAAATTTGCATCTAGATATATTATTCTAGCAAACATTCTATATAAGCGATCCTTTGATGGTATTTTGCTTAGGTGCTTTAAACAATCGAAAAATCATTATAGCACTTGAACAAGCTCATGTTGGTGCTTGAGGGGGGAATTTTGGAGGAAGATCCTTAGTTCAAATGCTAATTTGCATAGGATATTATTGGAAGAACATGGAATGAGATTGCTTCGAATACATTAAGAAATGTCACAAGTGTCAAGAGCATCAAAACTTAATTCATGCTCTTGCCTCTAAGCTTAGCGGACAAGTTCCTATTTAGCCATTCTTGGTATGGGGTTCGGATATTATCAGAAAAATATCTCCACCCTCATCCATAGGACATACATTTATAATCATGGTGATAGATTATTTCAAAAAATGGGTAGAAGCTATTCCATTGCATTCAACAACAACTGATGTAATATTTTGTTTCACATTGGAACATATTATTGCTCGCTTTGGACTTCCTTCCACGTTATTTTCAGAAAATGGAACACCATTTAAGAATAATGTGTTAGAGTAAAGGTTTTAATTTAATCATGTTGATTAAATTACCTTTATTCCTCTCTTAAAATTTCACTTTAGTTTGCATTTTGTGACATTTAATAATTATATTAATTATTAAATGTCTACCTATTAGGGTTTCTTTTAGGGTTGCACAATATCCTTTTATAAGGATTCATCATTGTAATTTATCTCTCATGAATACATTTTTAGCTTTCAGAGCACTTGCTTGTTTGTCTCCATTCTTCGTGACAGTTATTTGCATGCGATCTTCGGTCTATGAAGTTCTCTCAACTTTGCATCAGAGAGCTCTAGATCTGCGGATTCCTATTTTTTGAAGATATCAGCTTACAGAGTTTTTTTTTTTTCTGTGCAAGGGTTTCATTCCAGTTCTTTTTTGCCAGATCAGAGGGGTTTTCCATCATTTTGAAGAAATTTTCACTTTGATCTCTCAAAAAAAGCATGATAGTGAAAAAAAAACCTCATGAGTGCACTCAGAAGGCCCAAAAACCCCTATTTTCATATAAAATATGATAGGGTTTGCTGAAAATTGATTTTTTTAGTGTTTTTGAGGAATTTCAAAAAAATACCAGAAAAATCCGTACGATTGTACGGATTTGTACGGACAAGATGATTTTCATTTCATCTTTCTGGTGGCTGCATCAATTTTGAGTTTCCTCAATTTTCGTGCCCTTTTTTAATTTCTGCCTCGATTTTCGTGCATGAAGGTTCAACAAAATATTTTTGATTTAAAGCCTAAATGAGTACTTTTAGTAAAATGGGCATATCTCGGGCGTTTTGGCTCGTATTTTCAAATGAAAATAGGCATTGGAAAGCTGGTTCTAGCACCGATCTGATGGAGTAGGTATGGTTACCTGGTTTTTCCATTTTGATGCATTTTTTCTCAATTTTTTGTAATTTGAAGAGTTATCATGGGTTTTTCTACTCACCCTTCAGTTGTTTTTCTGGAACGGGGTAATTATGAGTCATGGGCAAAGGGAATACTTACACACTATAGGTGGCTTAATATTTTGCCTTATTTGTATGATCTCATACCTGAACTAGCAACTTCAAAGGGAAAACTAGCTTGGGATATCATTAGAAATCACATAGTAGGACTTATACGGTATAGTGTTGATTCTGACACTGTGTGGGCTATACTCCATTGATTGTCCTCACTCACTTTGACACGCTCTTTGGGAGATCTATGGAGACCCCAGCCTTTCTCCATTCCTAAAGGATCCTACTTCAAATTGTCTCTGTACCCATTGGTTGGAGAGAGAACACACCCTTTGATCATGATAATTTAAAGGAACTTCAATATTTAGACACCCTTACATATTCTGATGAATCAGAGGATTGTCTCACAGTTCCTACTCTTCAGACTGAGATTATACTTGTATCAACATCTTCTCCTGTAGTTCTTGATCATTGATATTCCTCTTCTTTGGCTCCTATTGATTCACCTAGCAGACATCATACATCTTTCGCACATGGCTACTTGGGATTCTTATCTTGCGTGCATTTCGCCTTTGTTTGTAGAGTCCTATATTGGCAGATCTGGAGGATTACTTTGAGGATTTTCAGCTCCTCTTTGTTGACACCATATTCCAGCTATTAGCCCACCATCATCCGTGCATTTAGAGGTTGTAGTTCAAGAGTCTTCAGTTCAGTTTGGATTTGACATCTTTTGTTTCAGTTCAGACAAGAGATTCTTCAGCATCCTATCATGGCACACATCTTGAGACATCTTGGTTCTTCTCTTTTCACAGGGTTTCTTCATCTTCATCCTTTTGATCCCTTTCTTCCCAAGGGGAGGAATATTATATGCCGCTTCAGGATCTCTTTCTGGATTCTACCTCAGGCATCCATATGTGCGACAAGAGTTTCTTCATTGTGGGGGGCCTTCTAGTCTCTTTCTTTTTCTCCTATGGAGACCATTGTACATGTACTTATATGATAGAAGCTTCATGTATGGTCTTATGTTATCCACCTCCTATCCTTCCTGCTATTATGCATTTATTTCTTTCATCTCTTTGGAGCAGAGTTTTTCCCATGAGGTTTTCTCTCTATTTCCACTTTACGTGATTTGGCTGTAACTGGTACTGATAAATTTGTTGCCTGACCCAAGTTTACTTTCTTGCATTGTAGTTACCTTTGCTTTCTTTGCACATGTTTGTGAACAGACTTTTCTCATCTTTATGTTAGAGTAAAGGTTTTAATTTAATCATGTTGATTAAATTACCTTTATTCCTCTCTTAAGATTTCACTTTAGTTTGATTTTGTGACATTTAATAATTATATTAATTATTAAATGTCTACCTATTAGGGTTTCTTTTAGGGTTGCACAATATCCTTTTATAAGGATTCATCATTGTAATTTATCTCTCTCTTGGATGAATACATTTTTCAGCTTTTAGAGCACCCTTGCTTGTTTGTCTCCATCTCTTCTTTCTGTGACAGGTTATTTGCATGCAGGTGATCTTCGGGGTCTGTGAAGTTGGCTTTCTCAACTTCTACATAATGATGTGAAGATGTTCTTGGAAACATTTGATATACAACATCAATTCTCAATGCCTTACTTCCCACAATCTATCAGACAAGTTGAATCAACTAACAAAACTCTTGAGAAAATCCTAAGAAAAACAGTGAACAAACATAATAAAGATTGGCATACATAATTAAAATACATGTTATGGGATTATTGTACTAGTATTATAACTTCAATAGGAAACACACCTTACAACCTTGTTTATGTTGTTGAGGAAATTATGCCCCTGGAGTTAGAGATTCCCTCCTTAAGAATCGCTCTTCAAGGGCTAATTGATGACAATACTTATAGGGAACAACGATTACAAAAACTTGAAATGCTCGATGAAAGGCGCATCAATCCCCTCAAACATCATCAAGCTTATCATAAGAAAGTACAATGAAGTTATAATGATCATGTCATCCCTTGCTCATTTAACAAGGGTGATTTGGTGCTATACAAAAATCAGCAAAATGTCAATGCTAACCTAACAGAGAAAGGAAAGTTTAGCCCTAATTGGTTAGGACCTTATGTAGTTGAAGAGAGTTATGGGTCTAGAGCATACCTGATATTTGAAATGGATGGTACACCTCTTCAGGAGCCTATTAATACCATGCATTTGCATCAGTACTACAACTAGCCTTTTTGAATAGCGTGAGCTTTTAAAGCTGTGTTGTTAGAGTTAATGGATAGTATGCCATTATCTCTCGCACTTGCTTCATTCCTAACACATAGTCCTTTGTGTCTTGAATTATGGAGTAGTGGGTCTAATTTGGTTTTGGATTCTTACTCTAGGTATCATGATATTCAAAGCTTAAGTTAATGGATAGTATGCCATTATCTCTCTCACTTACTTCATTCCTGACACATAGTCCTTTGTGTCTTGAATTGTGGAGTGGTGTCAGGTCCAATTTGGTTTTGGATTCTTACTTTAGGTATCGTGCTATTCAGACCTTATGGTGTATGTTATGTTACCTTAAATCCTTATTTATATTTAATATTCTACAATTAAATCATAAGTGCATTTAATTTAACATAATATACTACATCATAAATTTAAGAAAGCTAAAATAAAAGGAATGTTAGATCATGGAGATATTTATTGAATAGTCTGAAAAAGATTATTTAAGAAATCACATTGTCATCTAACACATAAAAATCCAAGCATGCTTATATATATAATATGACTCATCAATAATACAATGGCACTATGGCCTATGATAGTTGGATCCCTTGGGATGTGGTGTCCACACTCGTCGAGAGATGGTATTGTGTGATTAGGATCTATAGATGCTAGACATCTCCTGCATAGTCCTTAGTGCCCCGCATAACTCATCCCTGAGTATCAGTGCCTCCACATGCTCTCACTTTGTGCAATCTCTATTAGCCTAGATTCTGACATTCTCTCTCTACAACCACTTGACCCTTGATTGTAAGATAGCCTCTCTCTCAAATTGTCAAGTTGCTCGAGCCTCCTCTAACTCTACTACCAGTGTTGATACCTAACCCTCATCCCGATAAGTGTGCCTGAATACATCATCATATGCTCCCTTGAGCCTCACATAAGGCTCAAACAGGTCCATGTGTTGTGCCATGAATAGTGGGGGCATGTACTCTATGTTCATATCCTCATCTTCAATAAAAGGTGGCACTATCTCTGCAGTTGTATGTTGGAAGAGATCCTCAGGGTCTATCATGAGTCCAGCAAAATAGAAATCATAAGAATAATCAGTATACATCATCATAATATATACATACACATGAGCATGATATATATAAAAACATAAAGAATAATAATAAATATCATCACCTAGGTCTATATCATGATCCATAGGAATCTTGAATTCCCTACTACTCTCCCCATGCTCTCGGACACTGACACTTGTAGACTATGACCTCATAACCCATGTGGGAACTATATCTCTCCACTCAGGTCTAGGAGGACTAGCCTCACCCCTATCACTATCCTCGCTCGTAGGTTGGCTCTACTCATCCTCTGTCTCCTCATCATCATCCTCCCCCTCATAGTCATTGCCCTCCTCTGACTCCTCATCCCCCTGATGACACTTTCGAATTTTCCAAAATTCTAACGTGCTCATGTTAAAACCCTAAGAAATTTTACCTAAAAATATTTGTTACATCTGTTGTAGGGTTCTTATATGAGATTTAGGGTTTTTTTCATTTTTAATTGCTTGGTGTTCTATTCTATCATTTACTGGTTTTGCCTATTGTCAGTCACAAAAAATATTTTCACGCACGTAAAATATCATGTGATTGGACTTCATCATGTCTAGGTTTGAATCTCCTAACTTTTACATCCATTATATTACATGATTCATAATTCTTGAGCCTACTATTCTCATGCCATCCTAGGGAAGTCCCCTCTTTTAAGAAAAGCTAATGAGAACGTGCTTCGAAAGTTCCCATTTATATCCCGATGACCTTCATAAGCTATATTGCTCATCACTAATTTACTCATAGACTCACACATTAAATTAGCAATGAGTGATGGATTGATGTTTTCCCTTTGATATCGCTCATCGCTAATGGATTTTAAGCCTTCAACATTGTAATAGCGATGAGAAATGCTTCTAACTTTGTGTTCTTATCGCTCATCACATATGGCCATAAAAAGATAAACTTGGAACAACAATGAGCGATGTGATAAAATTTCCTACATATCACTTGATCATGAATATGTTTTGAATATAAAGTTTCACATCAGTGATACACGATGGACATTAAAATTTGTAAATCTTCTCATCGCTAATTTCCTACAAAACATATGAGGATAATTAGTGATGGACAAAGACCTTATGTAATAACTTCATCGCTCATCGCTGATTTGATTTGGAACTTGCATTCTGAATTAGCGATAAGCGATGGAGGACCTTTAAAGGGTTTTATCTCTTGCTAATATGATATGATCATACGAGCGATGTTTTAGTGATGTTTATTTTATGCAAGTTGTATGTGCCCAAATCTGGTGCTGACACAACGTCTCTCGTCGCAGATAGAGTCTCAAGAGCAAGGTTTGAATTAGCAATGCACAACGGAAGGATAAATGTGAACAAGGGTTAAGCCGTAGAACCAAGGGCTAGAGAACATCGCTGAGATGTTTACATCACTGATGGAGCTGGGTGAAGATAAAGTAGATCAATGACAAGCGATGACCATAAATGAAAAAGGCAACGTGGCATGATCCTAGGGATTTCACACAAATTAGAAAGGAAAGTGGTGGGAGAACTAGAGAACCATTGATAAAGTATTATAGTAAGATTATCTGATGGACTGAAAATCATCACATGAATAGTCTCATCATTAAATTGTACCCTAAATCTTCTAGAGAATCAGCAATGAAGCGTATAAAGAAATTTTCTCTCCAAGAAACTAGTCTTATGTACTTCGCCGATATTAATGAAAAGCATGAATTAGGTTGGCGATACATGCTAATTATCAGATCAGCTATGATTAATCAAAGTTAGAGGGGAACGTAGCAGCATTTGAAATAGCCTCAATGTTTTCAAGTGGAAAGTTGATAATGGTCGAAAAACAATGCTCATGGCCACCTTAGATGAAGTTTTAATTGCTCTAAGATGAACGGTCCAGATGCAAAGCCAAACTGAATAGTTACCAATTCGCTCACATAGGGAATTCTCAATCATTAATTCTGCATGCTCAAATTTTCTATTTAATATAGGTTGATCATTGTTTTATTCACACTATCTTTTCAGACTTCAGAAGAAGTAAGGTATGTGTAGTAGAGGCAATTGAGGTTTCCTAAGCATAGTTTCAGTGTTTTCATCTTGAGATAATTGGTATGAGATTAGGTTCTTTGGTCTATTTGGGATTTTTGTTCTCGAGTTATCTACAATTGTTAGGATTGGATTGCTTCTCTTGTGGGTCTTAAGTCTAGAATCTTTTTAATTATCTCTCTACTAGCTCTAGAGAAAATGGGAAAAGTGGGTGCATCATTTCCACCTGTTAGGAGGTCTAGTCAGCTAAGTGTGTTTGAATGCCATGAAGACATAGTTGAGCAAGAAGCCATGGCTTCTCTTAAGATTTCAAAGGGGAAAAGGAGGGCTAGGGGCCATAAAAAGAAGTCAATTGTGCAAAGTACATACCACTTGAGGAATAGGACCCTTCCAAGTGAAGTGGTCGAATACAAAGGCAAGGAATTGGCACTACCAGTAAAGAAGGCCAGAAAGAAGGAGAGGAGTCATAGGGCCTACCTAGGTAAGCACAACTCTCCTATCGTGCTTTTGAAATCTCCTTTGGATGCTGAAGCTGATGACAATTCAGACTATGGCCAGTACCTGTGTTCCCTGGTGCCATATGGGAGTTCTGATGACGATGTGTTGGTGATACCTCCAATTGCATTGAGGATAAGGAACGGTTAGGCATTTTTGGATGATGACGACTCTGAATAGGGTCACCTCCTAATTTTAGTTTTTGATGGCACCATGGTATTTGCATAGGAGGTATTTGTTTTCATATGTCTATGGTTTTTCTTTCATGTTGATGTGGATGGTCTTCAAGATAATATGAACTGAATCCTTTTTGTTCCAAACAACGAATGTCATGACAATGATGGCTAATATCCTGCACATGTTTTTTTCCTTTTTTCCTCCTTTGTTCTTGAATGATTACGTATGAAACTTCCTAGGGAGTCCTTTGAGGATTTAGTTAGAATTAGGTTATTGAAATGAACTCAAATGAAAGTGAAATTGTAATTCAGCCGCAAAAAGGGAGAGTTCAGAATTTTGAGTCTAGGCACAGTCACATTAGATACTAAGCTCTAATAGTAGAGTAGAATGTAAAATAGATACTCTAGTAGATATATCAGAAGCAAGTCTAATATGAAAGTTATACTGTGTATGAATCTTAAATATGTTTTACAAAGAAATACCAAAAATTGAAGAAGAATTTTAGTTTTAGAATATTGCTCTCCTATGTATTTTCTTCAAAGTTGTGAATGAAAATTGTTAATGATAGCTTCATTTTCAAAGAGTGTATGAATTTGTTTTATGCTTCAGTTCAATGAATTGATTAAATGTTCAAACGAGCTCATTAGTTTGTGATAAAAGAATATAGGATTTAGTAAGGAAGTGATATT